>JAPDVR010000007.1:8700671-8898171 GCA_026230005.1 Gila orcuttii | reverse complement strand
ATACCTATGCAAGATCGCTGTGAAAATACAGACCGGAAGTCAAAAGACAACGAGCGCAGCGCTGAAAAGGGGCGGGGCTACATAAGGTCTATACACTGTAAAAAACAATAGGTATAAAAACACAGTGACCTGCATGACAGCACAGCGTGTCACACGTTTACCATTAATGGATAAAGCAGGGGGTGCACGTCTTTCATAGGCCTATATGATAGAACATGTGTTCATGTGTTTGTGTAGGAAGTATGTAATTTAAAAAAAACTGTGCAGTTTCACAAAGCCTTTATTATAATGCACAGAAGGAAACCAACATTAGCCTGTATCTCACAATGTCCCTGAAATGATTGTTTAGGTAAATGATGCTGGTCTTTAAGGTAACACATGAACCACCCCACAACGTTTAACAAAATGAATTGGTTGATTATCCACAGCAGGAGGGTCAGGTCTTCAGGCAGATGAATGATTTTGATTATTTCATATCACCATACTATGAGAAAGGAAATGAAGTCGTTATCAGTCACATGACAAGAAACACTCATAGTTACAGAAGGTGTTATTGGTCATGCAGTTGTATGATAACTAAATGACACCGCAATATACTAATGTGTCTGCCGTGTTATCTACTATTTGTGTGTATGAAGCTTACATTTTCTTCACTACATTGCAAAGCATAATATCAGACTTCTTGCTACACTTTATTTCAGAAAAACAATCTGTTCCTCGTCATTTTAAAGTGGAGAAATCGTCTCGGGTTATGACTATAACCCTTGTTCCCTGAGAAGGGAACGAGACACTGCGTCGAGAATCGACACTTTGGGGACGCTCCCTTAGCGTGCGCCTCTGAAGTAAGAATGAAATTAATCCAATCCTGATTGGTGTTGCGTCGTGACGTAACATGTGACGGCATAACCGGATGCATAAAAGTGACGCTGACACACACACACATCAGCTCCGCGATGAAGCAAGACGCTCTAAGGCCTCGAGGGGCGTGGCAGGACGACGCAGTGTCTCGTTCCCTTCTCAGGTAACAAGGGTTATAGTCAAAACCCGAGACGTTCCCTTTCGAGGGAACTCAACACTGCGTTGAGAATCGACACTTTGGGGAACGAATGCCCACTAGGCCACGCACCGAAACAGGCCTGCCCCGGAGTGAAACTGATTCAGGCACTCAGCTAGGACGAGAGCACGTGTGCGCCAAGCGTACTAGGGAGGTGCAGACTATAGAACCTAACAAAAGTGTGCGGGGTAGCCCAACCGGCTGCCTCACAAATCTCCTTGATGGGAACTCCCGAAAGGAGGGCCCTAGAGGACGCCATGCCTCTAGTAGAAAGAGCCCTAACGGCCAAAGGTGAAGGGAAATTCCGCACCTTGTAGGCCTACTTATGGTTTGTATAGCCGGGAGCCCCTAATAGGTGATCCAAAACACACTACAGTAGGTCCGACCTCCTCCAAGAAGAGGACCTCTCAAGGTAATACTCGGAACTCTGACTGGCAGAGCAAGGAACCTCTCCTTTTCTGCCGACACATGAGGCGGAGGATGAAATACTTGCAGGACCATGGACCTAGCCATAATAAATTGCACTTAAGGCACATAGCTGGGTCTCGGATGCAGGATGGCCTTAACTCCGCCGGGGGCACACCCCAAGCAAGCTGGCGATAATGCCAGGGCTTGGAGATCTCCCAGTCTCTTTAAAGAAATAGCTAAGAGAAAGGCTATCTTGAACGTGAGGTCCTAGGCGAAGCCGACTGGAGGTATTCGAAGGGAGCCAGGGATAGCCCTTCGAGAACCACCGCCAGGTCCCAGGAAGGAACCCTGGACCTGACTGTCGGTCTCATCCTCCAATACCATGGAGAAATAGTATGACCAGTTGGTGCCTCCCTAAAGGCCCAACATTTAGTGGTGCATGGAACGCCGCAATGGCAGCCACGTACACCCTACGTGTGGAAGGGGAGAGATTCGCAGAGAAACGATCTTGAAGAAACTCCAGAACTGAAGCCATTGGGCAGTTAACTGGGTCTAACTCAAGTTCTCTACACCAAGTAGAAAAATATTCCACTTGAGGCCATATAATCTCCTAGTAGACGGAGCCTTAGAGATAAGTATGGTTTCGACCACCCCAGATGATAGACCAGCATCTAGGTACTGAGCCCCCTCAGAGGCCAGACCCACAATTTCCACAGCTCTGGATGAGGATGGAATATAGTGCCCTCCGCCTGAGACAACAGACCCCACCTCAGAGGAATCTGCCATGGCGGAGCTATCAGGAGTGAAATTAAGTCTGAAAACCATACTCGGGCTGGCCAAAACAGGGCTAACAGAAGAAGACTGATGCCCTCCTGACGGACCCTCTCCAGGACTCCCGGGAGCAGAGCGATCGGGGGAAAAAGCGTACAGGCGAAGCCTCGGCCAGGTCTGTACCATGGCTTCCAACCTCAGCGGGGCTGGATGAGTGAGGGAGAACCAAAGTGGACAGTGGGATGGACGTCCCTCGAGACGCAAACAGATCCACTTCCACTGGTCCAAACCTCTGCCATATGAACTCCACCACCTCTGGATGGAGTCTCCATTCCCCGGGCCTCAGCCCCTGCCTTGACAGGATGTCTGCTCCCTGATTCAGAACCCCCGGGACATATATTGCTCTTATAGATAATATTTTCCCTTGGGGCCATAAAATGATCTGATGCGCCAATCTGGATAGAGGGCGCGATCTGAGTGTCCTTTGTCGGTTTAGATAAGCTACCACTGAGACGTGGTAACCTTTGATGTCTGTGAGGAAGGTCCTCAGAGCCCTAAACACAGCCAACATCTCTAGGCAATTTATATGCCAAGAATGATGATGGTCCTGCCACAGACCCCTGGCAAAGCGGCCGTCCGAGACCGCGCCCCAGCCAGCGAGGGAAGCGTCTGTCGAAACAGTTTCCCGGCGACATGACGCCCCTACCACTAGCCCTTGGGACAAGAACCAAGGTTTCTTCCATATTAATAGGGAACGAAGGCATCTGCGCGTAACCTTTATTATACGGAACGGATTCCCCTTGGGGAAAAAACCCTTGGCTTTGAGCCACCACTGAAGGGGCCTCATGTGAAACAGGCCCAAAGGAATTATGTTGGATGCCGCTGTTATGAGGCCCATCAATCTTTGAAATTGCTTTACAGTGATGGCCTGGCCTAGCTTTATCCCGGACACCATGGCCAGGATGGATTCGATACGAGCGGGAGACATACGTGCCCGCATCGTAACCGAATTCTATACCACGCCCAGAAGAGTAGTCTTCTGAGCTGGGTCCAACACATTTTTCTTAGTGTTGAGCCTCAACCCCCGGTTCTGAATGTGGCCAAGGACGACATCTCGATGCCGAACTGCCATTTCTCGAGACTGGGCCAATATGAGCCAGTCGTCGATGTAATTCAGTATACGGATGCCCTGAAGCCTCAGTGGAACCAGAGCCGCATCCATACACTTTGTGAACGTGCGGGGAGAGAGTGCTAGGCCGAACGGAAGAACCCGATATTGGTATGCTTCGCCCCCGAAAGCAACCTCAGGAACCTCCTGTGACATGGAAGGATGGAGGCATGAAATAAGCGTCTTTTAGATCCATCGTGACAAACCAGTCCTCGGATCTGATATGGCTCACGATAATGGGAATAGTAAGCATTTTGAACCTGAATCTCCTCAAAGAACGATTCAAAAGCCCTAGATCTAAAATTGGCCTCAGTCCGCCATCCTTCTTTGGAACTATAAAGTACCGGCTGTAAAACCCGGACTCCCTGTCTGGTAGGGGAACACATTCTATGGCCCCTTAATTCCAGTAGAGTCTGTACCTCTTGTTCCATAACCCGAGCCTGTTCTGGAATCACTGCAGTCGGTACCACCCCAGCAAACTAGGGAGGTCGGTGACCGAACTGCAATTTGTACCCATATTTTATAATATTTTATTATATACAGGACCCATATAGATATATTCGGAAGGCGTTGCCATTTTTCTACAAAATCTACTAAGGGAACCAGCCCCTCGAGACTGGCCTCGGGTGTTTTCCGGGCACTATTCTCGACTTCCTGAAGCGGAGGACCGGCAGGAAAAAAGTCGATACAGATTTTGTGACCATAGTCGGTGCCCTGTTGCAAGCTTTTGGGGCGAACGCCACGGAGTGCGTTCGCTGGAAATCGATGTGGCCCGAAGCGTCAAAGACGGCGGGACAACATCTTCTTCCCTGAGGGCACCTGCAACCTCGATTGTTCCACAGCAGGGGGGGGGGGGGCAGCCCTCAAAAGGTCCTACAATTAGGACCTCTTCGCCTGAAGGACGGCCCTCAGGTCACCCTTCTGGCTGGAGGACTTCGGTTGAGAGTGCTTCCTCTGTTTGCCAAACTCCCGCAGGAGGGGCTCTAGAGGCAACGCTCTCTTTTTTTTTTTTCTTTTTTTTTTTTCTCTTCCTGAAACCTGTCAACGACAGCGTTGGAAAACAGGCCAGAAGGAGATAGCGGAGCAGCCAACGGGAAATATTTGCCTCACTTAGATCTTTAAGAAGATCGGCCTGGTACGCCTGCAAAATCGTCATAGAGTGCAGGCACGCACCAGCCTGACCTTTTCTTTTCTAAATATTTTACCAAAGGAACCAGGCTCTCGAGCCTGGCTTCGGGTATTAATCGGGATCCGTTCTCGACCCCCTGAAGCGGGTTTCCGGCAGGGCTGGACCGAAAATGATTCTCGATTGGCGAACGCGAATGCTGCCTGGCCGCAAAAATGTGGGGCTGACAGTGCAGCCTGCGTTCGCTGGAAACCGATGTGTCCCGAAACGTTTTTAAACGGCGGAAGAGCATTCATCGATTTCCTGCACCATATAACCAACCAGTGCAGAGGTGTTCCTGCACGGTTTGTTGGGCAGCGCCGGGGCTTAAAGTGAAGATGCCGGATCAGGAGACAGATAGCTTGTTTTCTCTAAAGCTTCCTCCATCTGCGGCATCTTGCCATAACCCGACTCTCTCGCACCCACCACATTCGAATAAACATAATGAATGTGGTGAGATACGTAAAGAGTGGGGTTTTTCCCAGGATCTACACATATATATTTATATTTTTATAAAGATCTGGGAAAAACAGTAAGCCCCGGCTCTGAGGTTGTGAACGGTGCTGCAGGAGTCTCTCGTCTAGTTCATTATGACGGGGATCATCCTGCTTATTTTGTGGCCAGCTCATATATTTTATATATATATATATATACATATATATATTTATTTAGTCTGGCCACAGCACGCATCACAAGATCCTTCTGCGATCTCCACGATCTAAGCCGTCGCGCCGCCTCAATGGACGCGGGACCCGAACCGCGGGGATCGCGAGCCTGGCCATCATCAGGAAATAATATAGCCAAGCGGGAGCGCAGCACTCTAATAGGAAGTGCTTCACAGTGTGCACAGGCAGCCCTCTCGAGAGCTGACAGTGCGTGCTGCGCCCCTGAACAATACACACACACACAGCTGATGAGTGTCCCCACCCGTGGCATATATATTATCTTGGGCAGGGGTGCACACACTTAGTGTATTGTTCACTCGCCATAATACAGAGCTTTGCTTCACAGACAAACAACACCAAATAAGACAGACAGTTTCACAGAGAGCACTTGCTGAAGAGCTAAAGCTGATGTGTGTGTGTGTCAGCGTCACTTTTATGCATCCGGTTATGCCGTCACATGTTACGTCACGACGCAACACCAATCAGGATTGGATTCATTTCATTCTTACTTCAGAGGCGCACGCTAAGGGAGCGTCCCCAAAGTGTCGATTCTCGACGCAGTGTTGAGTTCCCTCGAAAGGGAACGAGAACTCTTTATCTGTAGTATTATTTATTATGATTTGGAAAGAACGTGCCTGGAGTCTGTTGCTATAATGAACGCCTCCCAGATTGCAACATTGTGTCGGCACAGATCCGGCACACATCTGGCACACATGGAATGATGATCTGGCCCAGATGCAGGCAATAGCAATGCCACATGTCAGCCAAAGAACAAAAGAGCAAAGAAATAAAACATCTGGACCTTAAGGGAAGACAATTGTACTTTCTCTTGTTTTGTTTTTTGGGAAAAAGTAGTAGAAACTGTTTTATTCATTTATAGGCTGTTTCTTTTTTCCTCTTCTGAAAGCTGAGACCCCTCACATTCACAACAGAGACGAGATAAAGACATTAAAGTGCTCATATCATGCTTTCATTCCCCTGAAGGTCATATATAATGTTAGTAAAGGTTGTTGGACTCTCATTATCTAGTCAAGTCATCCTCATTTATATAGCGCTTTTAACAATGTAGATTGCCTCAAAGCAGCTTTACAGAGATAAACTTAATATAGTTTAAGGTAACATAGATTGGTTTGGTTTTATAGCAGTTCTTGAATAATGTTATTTTCCAGCTAAAGTTAGTTTTGATTGATTCACTTCCGGTGAAATGATCATTTGTTATTAAATTAGGGGCCGCTAAGACGACACCGTTCTCTCTAAACAGAATTTAAACGTGAACCTGTGATAGACGCTGATGGCGTTCACATGCGCATTAGGAATTGATTCTATAGTTATGTGCGTTTGAATATATGTGCGCAGGTTTGTAATTCCTTACAAACCATGCCTAAACAAACTACTTGTCTTGCCTATAAATTTTGGTACAGCATTTTATTTTATTTTATCACTTCTGGGTTGGTACTTGAACCCTAATTTCCACCATGCTTTATCTGTAGAGTGGAATAGGGATCCTCCATAGGGAGAGGCTAGTTGGCATTCAGCACTGCGTTGTCATCGTCCATGCGAAGGTCCTTCGTTATCTCACTGAAATTTATTCATTTATAGGCTGTTTCTTTTTTCCTCTTCTGAAAGCTGAGACCCCTCACATTCACAAGAGAGACAAGATAAAGACATGAAAGTGCTCATATCATGCTTTCATTCCCCTGAAGGTCATATATAATGTTTTTAAAGATTGTTGGACTCTCATTATCCACTGAAATAATATCATCATCTTCTGCTGCTGTTTCAGAATAAATGTCTTTATTTCCTCCGTCTAAATACTTGATTGTGATTGGCTGGAGTGTATTCATTAAAACATTGTTACATTTTTAAGAATTAGTCTTATTTTGAAAATTCTTATTTTGTTTTGTTTCATACTCCTGCTGTTTATTGTTTGTTTATAGAACATGAACACATTTGCATGTAAGCACATCCTCATCACTCATTTGTTTAGATCCACATTAAGACTTTCAGGGAGGACAATATTTACATCTCTGACGTGAAACAGAAGCAGAAACAGTGTGTTAATGTTCTAGTCAAATACCAATGTTTCATTCAGTCTTGTTCATCTGTAAAAGTTACACTTCTTAAAATAAAAACTATGCTAAAATGTCTCTTCATTTTCGTTGACCAAAACGAGACGAAATGTTATTTAACGTTATTTCGTCTCGTTTACTTGCATTATTGTTATGCAGCATTTCTGTTTCCTGTGTCACTTCAGGGGCTGCATCAGATCGCACTGCGCAGACGCAGGCGACTTCACATCCTCAAGCCCCACTCACGGCATTATTTAGAAGATGCAGCTGCGCGAGTTACGGCTGTTTCACACTTACTCCGTGTGTAGTGCGTATGCGGTGCGTGTTGCGGTGTGTATGCAGGAGGAGCACGAGCTATTGTGCTTTCACATGTGTTCCGTTTGCAGTGCGCAACTGATCTACGGCTGTACCACAATCACAACATTTATTCTCTATTTTTTATTTCAAATCAATATTTTTCGCCTACATCCATTATGTCGCGTTGTTGAGGTACTGTGTAGATCTCTGCTCTGCTGTTATGCACGCACCGCTCCTTGCCGGACCGCATCCACGTGCGGTGTGAGCGCTCTAACCATAGGCTCTACATGGGTGCGGGAAAAAATACGCACCACATTCGCACTGCAAACGGAGTATGTGTGAAACAGGGGTTAGCATAAACGACAACAAACAAAGTTAAGTCTGACAAAGAAAGGGATTCGTCTTTGGAAGAAAACGAAGAAATGACATTTGGAAATGTGTGTAGGCTACTTCTAACATGTTTGATTGGTAAAATAAATATGTTGTAAATTCAAATCAGAGCGTCTTCCGTGTCTGGAATGGATGTATTCTTGAGTCTATAAGGTAACAATAATATACTAAGATAACTATAAGAAGATAAGATTGTTTGAAATAGAAAATTTTGGTTTCGTCTATACTACTAGGTACTTATACTATATTGACTGGGTTAAATAGAATTGCATTACTAAAAAGAGACAAAAATACAATTTTCATTGACTAAAACTAGACTGTCTTTCGTCGACTAAAACTAGACTAGACTAAAAAGAGTATGAACGTGACTAAAACGTCTCGGTAACGTATGTAACCTTAGTTCCCTGATAGGGAACGAGACGCTGCATCAAGCTGTGGGAACGCCTCTGCGTTGTGCGTCCTGAAGCACGTATGGAATCAGCCCAATGGAGAGATGGAACGTCATAGGCGGGTGACGTCATCGACCAGGAAACTATAAAGCACCCCATAAACACAAGCGCAATAGCTTCTGATAGGCCTGAAGGAAGCGCTAGCGGGAATGCCGGGAGTATGGTGGAATGACGCAGCGTCTCGTTCCCTATCAGGGAACTAAGGTTACATACGTAACCGAGACGTTCCCTTTCAAGGGAACTCGAGCTGCGTCAAGCTGTGGGAACGCTAATACCCACGTAGCCATAGGACCAAGTGACCGCCATGTGAGAACTAGCGCACAGAGGGCGAGAGCACCTGTGCCCCAGGGGAAGGAATTAAGTCTAGGTCATAGATCTTACTAAAAGTATGCGGTGAAGACCATCCAGCCGCATCACAAACGTCACTGAGGGAAACTCCTGACAATAAGGCTTTAGAAGCCGCCATACTCCTGATAGAGTGGGCTCGTAAAGCCAAGGTGAAGGCTGACCAGCCGACTCATAGGCAAGTGAGATAGCCTCGACCACACACTTGCTTATTCTCGGTTTAGACACGGGACACCCCTTCTTGGGTGGCCCAAAACACGCAAATAGTTGTTCTGACTTCCTCCACAGGGCAGTTCTGTGGATATAGGCGTCTAACGCCCTAACAGGGCAGAGTAAATTAAGTTTCTCCTGGTCAGACGACAGAAATGGAGGAGGACAGAAGGCCTGCAGAACTGTAGGTCTAACAACATTAGTAGGGACCTAGGGAACGTAACCTGGTCTAGGACGCAAAAAGCCTTAACCATGCCAGGCGAAAATTCCAGGCACAAGGGTGAAACCGACAGAGCCTGCAAATCACCGATTCTCTTTAGTGAGGAGATAGCAAGAAGAAAGATAGTCTTAAACGTGAGGAACTTCTTCGATAGGTTCAAGAGGAGCTTGGGAAAGACCTTCTAATACGATGGCCAGATCCCAGGCCGGCACCCTCGTACGAACTGCTGGCCTCAGCCTCAATGTGCCACGAAGGAAACGAGTTATAAGCGGGTGTCTCCCCAGAGAAACTCCACTGAAAGGGACGTGGTGAGCAGCCAGTGCCGCCACATACACCTTTAGTGTGGAGGGGGATAGCCCTGTGGAGAAGCGCTCCTGCAGGAATTCCAGCACTGCACCCACTGGGCCGTTAACCGGGTCCTGCAGGTGTTCTCCACACCAAGAAGTGAAAAGTTTTCACTTCAAGGCATAAAGCTTCCTCGCGGATGGAGCTCTGGAGTGAAGAATGGTCTCAACAACCTCGGTTGAGAGACCAGAGTTCATGAGCTGGGCCCCCTCGGAGGCCAAGCCCACAGTACTGGGCGGGGGTGAAATATCATGCTGCCCGCCTGAGAGAGTAGATCCCTCCTGACCGGGAGCTCCAAAGGAGAACCGTCCAGGAGAGAAATCAGGTCCGCAAACCATACTCGGGCCGGCCAGAACGGGGCTACTAGTAGTAGGCTGACCCCGTCCCGGCGAACCCTCACCAGAACTCCAGGTAGCAGAGCAATCGCGGGAAAGGTGAACAGACGTGACCTCGGCCACGGCTGCCCCATAGCGTCCAACCTCAGAGGGGCTGGATGGCTGATGGAAAACCACAGATGACAGTGCGTGGTCACCTTGGAAGTGAATAGGTCCACCTCGGCGCGACCGAAACTCACCAAAGGAGCTCCACCACCTCGGGGTGGAGACTCCAACCCCCCGGCCTCGGCCCCTGCCTCGACAGGGAGTCTGCTACCACATTCAAATACCCAGGAAGATACATTGCTCTCAGAGATAGTAACCTCCCTTGGGACCACAGAAGGATCTGACGGGCCAACTTGTAAAGCCGGCGAAACCGCAGGCTCCCTGATGATTTATATAAGAGACCACCGACGTGTTGTCTGACTGAACTAACACATGATGACCTCTCAGGTCTGCTAGGAAGTGTTTCAGAGCCTGGAACACCGCCAACATCTCTAGACAATTTATAAGCCATGATAGATGATGGTCCTGAGACAGACCTTGGGCTGGACGACCACTCGTGACCGCCCCCCACCCTGTGAGGGAAGCATCCGCCATTAGCGCCACGCGACCCAGCACAGGACCTTTGAATAGGAACCAAGTTTCTTTCCACATGACCAGAGCACGAAGGCAGCGCCGCGTGACTTTGACCGTGCGGAGCAGATTTCCCCTCGGGGAGAATCCCTTGGTCCTGAGCCACCACTGTAGCGGTCTCATGTACAACAGGCCGCAAGGTATAACGTTGGACGCTGCTGCCATCAGACCCGACAGTCTCTAAAACCGTATTACAGTAAGTAGCTGGCCTAGCTTTACTTGTTTCACAGCTGAGAGAATCGAAGCGATGCGGGTCGGAGCGAGTCGCGCCTGCATCGAAACCGAAACCCAAACGACACCCAGAAAAGTGGTCTTCTGAGAAGGAGATAATACACTTTTCTTTGCGTTCAGCCTCAACCCCAACTTCCTGATATGAACGAGAACGACATCTCGATGCCGAACCACCATCGTGAAAGTGCGGCGAGATAAAGCTAGGTCAAACGGAAGAACCCTGTGCTGGTACACCTCGCCCCCGAAGGCGAACCTCAGGAACTTCCTGTGTTGTGGAAGGATGGAAATGTGGAAGTACGCGTCCCTTAGATCTATCGTGACAGACCAGTCCTCGGATCTGATCTGTGACACGATCTGCTTGATAGAGAGCAACTTGAATTTTGGCTTCCCTACCGAGCGATTCAATAGGTGCAGGTCTAAAATTGGACGCAACCCCCCATCCTACTTTGGAACGATGAAATATCGTCCGTAATAGCCTGACTCCACACTGGGAGGAGGAACCCGTTCTATAGCCTCCTTTTGAAGGAGTGCTTTCACCTTTTGTTCCATAACCAGAGCCTGCTCGGGGCCCACCACTGTAGGCAGAACCCCTCTGAATCTTGGTGGACGACACCTGAATTGCATAGCATAATCCTTTTCTATTGTCTGCAGGACCCAATGAGATATTTTTGGAAGGCTTTTCCCCTCTGCCAGAAATTCTACTAAGGGTACCAGTCTGTCGAGACTGGCCTCTGGTGTAACTTGAGCAGCAAACGCAGCGCCCTGTAACGGCACACCGGCAGGGAACAACTGGTTTAACCGCTCTGAAACCCTCCTCAGAGGGAGCGAGCGTCCCTCGGGAAATCGCTCGCTGGGACCGTCTGCGCCCCGGCATTAAGGCGGGGTTGGCAGAACGGGCCCCTGAGGGCACCGAGGAGGAATGGGCACCGTAGAAAGAGGTGAACACCTTTCCGCCTCGGTGGGAACCACCCTCAGTGTCCTGCGCGCCGTGGCGCCAGGACTTCTTCTTAGCCGAAGCCTTCTTAGCTAATATAACTGTCCTCAGATCAGTTCTATTACTGGGAGATTTCGGCTGAGAGTGCCGCGGCTGAGCCCACTGTCCAGCAGACGCAACACTCTGCTTCAGCGCCTATGTGATGAGCTCGCAGACGGCCGGGGCTGCTCCCGCCCAGCAGTCCCAGTGACATGAATTTTTAAAAGGGAGAAATTTGTTAAAAGCTGTTGTTTGCTTTTCCTTCTCCTGGAATTTATCGATGACAGAATTTACAGCATCGCCAAATAAACCCATGGGGGAGAGAGGAGTGTCTAAAAGGAAAGCTTTTCCTTTCCCTTTTATATTTGTCTGATTTAACCACAGATGTCTTTCTACGGCCACGCAGGGAAAAATCAGCCGCCTGACGCAGTTCGCGAACCACGTCAGCACTGACCTCCTCACTCTCACTCACGTCCCTCAGCAGGTCAGCCTGGTATGCCGTTTTTTTTTCTTTTCATAATAGACATAGTATGCAGACATGACCTGCTGCCGAATACGCTTTACCCACAAAAAACGAAATATTCCTAAGAGGCTTGGTGGGTAATGCCGGTGCCTTAACAGATGACGCAGCCTCGAGGGAGAGAAAACTCGCAAGCGTCTCTACCACGCGAGGCATAGCCGAACAACCATATGATTTATCCCCCACAATATTGGAATATGTTGAAGTCTGGGGACTAAACATTTTCTCTATATGACACCGGTTTTTCCCACGATTTCGACACCTCAGTGTGGAGATCGGGAAAAAAAAGACGGCACGCACCGGCGTGGAGGTTGCACTCGTGACGGCGAAAATCTCTCATCTAATTTTAATTTAGAAACAGACTCCTGTCTAGTCACTGGCCATACAATGCTGAGTTTTTCTACAGCTCTTGTTAATACCTCCACTAGCTCATCGATTTCGGGAGTGTAAGGTGGCGAATCCTCCACATCTCCCTCATCTATACTAGCAACATCCAGCTCCTCAGAACTGGATAGAAGCAACACTGGTGCCTCAGCCCGAGCGGAAGAAACCGCAGCGCGTGCTTCCGAATACGGGACTGAGGCACTGGATCTCACAGGTGAAGGGAGAGATAAGGCAGAGCCCGTCTCTAACCCCGCTGAGAGATCCATAAGCGATCCCCACGATACGCGTCGTCGCTCTGCCTCGGCAAGAGCGGGACCCGAACCGCGGGGAGCGCGCACCGAACCGCTCTCCTCGAAGAGCGCCCGGCGGGAGCGGCTGGGGCACAGAAGCTATTGCGCTTGTGTTTATGGGGTGCTTTATAGTTTCCTGGTCGATGACGTCACCCGCCTATGACGTTCCATCTCTCCATTAGGCTGATTCCATGTGCTTCAGGACGCACAACGCAGAGGCGTTCCCACAGCTTGACGCAGCTCGAGTTCCCTTGAAAGGGAACTAATAAAAACTAAAATGACAGCTTGACACAAAGACTAGACTAAAACTAAAATTAAAACAGGCCGCCAAAAACAACACTAGATAAATGTACAATAACAATTTTAGGAAAAAATAACATTATGATGTATCAATTTCAATAGTAACGTTACATTGGGTTTAATTAGTCTTTTAATGAGATCTACTAATACATATTGTTAGTGCCGAGAATATTCATGTGAATAAATGCATCGATCCGTGTAATTAGCTTGTGTATTGTAATGGTCTGGTGGTAGAATTTTTGCCAAGCGTGTCAGAGGTTACGGGTTCTAATCCGCACTCGTATAGTTTGTTTTTTTCTCATCAAAACCAAATATGTTCATCAGTGGTTAGTAGGAACATGTTTGTGTTTGTTTTGTGATTTCACTGGAATGAATAGAGTCTCTGCAATGGCATAAAGTGATAGATTGAGGCGCGCATCCATGTGAAGACTGTGCGCGAGCCACAAGTGAACACTGTATCCGCAACACTGATCGCAACGGGTCAGCTTGATTTCAAAACAACACATTTTAGCTCTAAATTGTCTCTTATTTAATAACAAACTAAATGAATGCTCTGCTAGTTAACTGGAGATTTTTTATGTAGTTGTATTAGGTACATCCATGCCTTGAGATGTTTCAAATAGTGGTGGGGACAATGTCCCACCCGTCCCACCTGCAAATTACGCCTATGATTGATGATAACATGTGGTGGCCTGGGGCCTAAACCATGAAGCCGGTTTTGGTGGCTAACAAGGTGTTTCAGATTAGTTTGCACCAACCCTGGATTTTAGGCACCATGAAAGTGGCTCGGCTTTTAGCGTTTATCACGATAGTCATGGTACCAACAAATCTGATTGGATTAAACTAATCCTGTACCCCTGAGTTTGTTCAACTACCATCATGGTACGGCTTCTGATTTACTGATCTAATCCAGTGTTTAATCAGTTATCAAACATGTGTTATTTTGTTAACACACTTAAATTATTCATTACCACCACTGTGAAACTACAGAAATCAGCTATTATGAAGAATTTTTAAACTCATCGTTCATATAAATAAAATATTGTACTTCACAGACATCAAAAATCAGCATATGAATCTCAACAATGGTGACAATCAAACCATCTAACACAAAAAGATAAACTCTGAACATCATAAAACCGGCTTCAAAAAAGTCACAAAAACAACAGCAAAAATAAAAGCAAAGAAAGAAAAATAGTGTGATGTGTGTGGGCAGCACACACATCAGCGACAGCCCATGAACCCAGCCCAGAGTTTTCTTCGCCGCTGGTCCCGTCCAGCCCAGAGTTTCCTTCGCCGCTGGTCCCGTCCAGCCCAGAGCCTTCACCGCTGGTCCCGTCCAGCCCAGAGCCTTCACCGCTGGTCCCGTCCAGCCCAGAGCCCTCACCGCTGTTCCCGTCCAGTCCAGCGCCCTCACCGCTGGTCCCGTCCAGCCCAGCGCCCTCACCGCTGGTCCCGTCCAGCCCAGGGCCCTCACCGCTGGTCCCGTCCAGCCCAGGGCCCTCACCGCTGGTCCCGTCCAGCCCAGGGCCCTCACCGCTGGTCCCGTCCAGCCCAGGGCCCTCACCGCTGGTCCCGTCCAGCCCAGGGCCCTCACCGCTGGTCCCGTCCAGCCCAGGGCCCTCACCGCTGGTCCCGTCCAGCCCAGGGCCCTCACCGCTGGTCCCGTCCAGCCCAGGGCCCTCACCGCTGGTCCCGTCCAGCCCAGGGCCCTCACCGCTGGTCCCGTCCAGCCCAGGGCCCTCACCGCTGGTCCCGTCCAGCCCAGAGCCCTCACCGCTGTTCCCGTCCAGTCCAGCGCCCTCACCGCTGGTCCCGTCCAGCCCAGGGCCCTCACCGCTGGTCCCGTCCAGCCCAGCGCCCTCTCGCTCTCGGAGACGGAGGAGGAAGAGGACTTCCCGCGTCCCGCAATACCTGGAAGTCCTCCCTGTACTTCCTGTCAGCCCAGAGTCCTCGCCGCTGGTCCCGGCCGATCCAGAGACTGTTCAAGTCACGTCTGCCGATCCAGAGACCGTTCAAGTCACGTCTGCCGATCCAGAGACCGTTCAAGTCACGTCTGCCGATCCAGAGACCGTTCAAGTCACGTCTGCCGATCCAGAGACCGTTCAAGTCACGTCTGCCGATCCAGAGACCGTTCAAGTCACGTCTGCCGATCCAGAGACTGTTCAAGTCACGTCTGCCGATCCAGAGACTGTTCAAGTCACATCTGCCGATCCAGAGACTGTTCATGTCACTTCCTCCGAGCCAGAGACGCTTCACATCACTTCTACAGAGCCAGTGTCTACAGACAAGATGGCCGATCCAGAGTCGGTTCACGTCACATCCTCCGAGCCAGTGTCTACGGACAAGATGGCCGATCCAGAGACTGTTCACGTCACTTCTCCGAGCCAGTGTCTACGGACAAGATGGCCGAACCAGAGACTGTTCATGTCACTTCTGCTGATCCAGAGACTGTTCACGTCACTTCCTCCGAGCCAGTGTCTACGGACAAGATGGCCGAACCAGAGACTGTTCACGTCACTTCTGCTGATCCAGAGACTGTTCACGTCACTTCCTCCGAGCCAGTGTCTACGGACAAGATGGCCGCCTCCGAGCCAGTGTCTATGGACAAGATGGCCGCCTCCGAGCCAGTGTCTACGGACAAGATGGCCGGCCTAGAGTCTGTTCCTTTTCCCGAGCCAGAGTCTGTTCCTGTTCCCGAGCCAGAGTCTGTTCCTGTTCCCGAGCCAGAGTCTGTTCCTGTTCCCGAGCCAGAGTCTGTTCCTGTTCCCGAGCCAGTGTCTGTGTTGTCTGTTCCCGAGCCAGTGTCTGTGTTGTCTGTTCCCGAGCCAGTGTGTGTGTTGTCTGTTCCCGAGCCAGTGTGTGTGTTGTCTGTTCCCGAGCCAGTGTGTGTGTTGTCTGTTCCCGAACCAGTGTGTGTGTTGTCTGTTCCCGAGCCGGTGCCTGCTGTCTGTTCCCGAGCCGGTGCCTGCTGTCTGTTCCCGAGCCGGTGCCTGCTGTCTGTTCCCGAGCCGGTGCCTGCTGTCTGTTCCCGAGCCGGTGCCTGCTGTCTGTTCCCGAGCCGGTGCCTGCTGTCTGTTCCCGAGCCGGTGCCTGCTGTTCCCGAGCCGGTGCCTGCTGTTCCCGAGCCGGTGCCTGCTGTTCCCGAGCCGGTGCCTGCTGTTCCCGAGCCGGTGCCTGCTCCGCCCTGGCCGCCCGAGGTGTCTTCGCCGCCCTGGCCGCCCGAAGGGTCTTCTCCGCCCTGGTCGCCCGAAGGGTCTTCTCCGCCCTGGTCGCCCGATGGACTGTCTTCTCCGCCCTGGTCGCCCGATGGACTGTCTTCTCCGCCCTGGCCGCCCGATGGACTGTCTTCTGCGCCCTGGCCGCCCGATGGACTGTTTTCTCCGCCGTGGCCGTCCGAGGGCTCATCTCTGCCCTGGTCCCCTGTGCAACCTTCTCTGCCCTGGTCCCGTTCCCCTGCTAGGACTTGGCCCTCCTACCCTCCCCCAAGACCACCTCCGCTTCACCACCCTCCTGAACTTTAGTGTTTTGTTTCAAGGGGCGTCGGGAGCCGCCCATGGGGGGGGGGCTATGTTACGTGTGGGTTTTGTTGTGTCTTGTATATCACGTGATTCCTTGTTTGTCATGTGACCCTGCCATGTGTCTTGTCTTTTGTTGTTGTTGCTCAGTGTCCACAGGTGTTCCTCGTCCATGTTTATTAGTCTCCCCAGGTGTTTCTTATTAACCACGCCCCCTTGTTATCTTGTTTAGCTTGTTTGTCTGTGTATTTAAACCCCTGTGTTTCAGTTGTTGGCTGTCGGTTGTTGTTTAATGTTACCTCTGTCTTGTTCTGAGTTCCCTGGATTTCCTGGTTGTATTTGTTTAATTAAATGTGCTTGCGATTGTATTCATTCTCCGTTTCATCCTTGCTGACTTGTAACACTTGCTCACCTGTTGCCATTTCCTCCCTCCAGTAGACGTTCCTTGCTTCTGATTCAATTAGGCCCTACGAATATTATAACTGGGTGTAGCATGTCAAGTCACGTTGCGCGCTATACATGCTACACGGTGTTGTGGTAAAAAGTTTCTTTGGATGAGGCAAAATTTCCTCATCCAAAGCAGTAGACAACTGCTTAATTGATGTTGCAGGTAAATATAATGTTTTATCATCTGCATACAAGACTTCCACACATTTTATAACAAGAGGAAGATTGTTGGTCTTAAACAACTTCCTTGAGGCACACCACATTGCAACTCTTTCACATCTGAATAAGTTCCATTATACAATTGTCCAATTAGACAGTTAACTTTTAAACCAATGTACAGTATGAGAAGTAAATTTGTAACATTTATTTTTTCCAGCAATAATTTATAATCCAGTTCATCAAAAGCTGAGCTCAAATCTAACAATACTGCTCCTACTAAGTTATTGTCATCAGTCTGTGCTCTCTCAATATCAATGCTGAAAATTAGAGGGCAAATTATTCTCCTTAAAGAAGAATTCAATTTGCTCACAAACTATAATTTTCAATACTTTGCTAAGAACTGGTAGCAAACTTATTGGTCAACTATAAACCCAGTGCTGCATTTAGATGAATAATCTTTCCAAGCTAAAGGACAAATCGCTTTTTCAATACTGATATTAATATATTTCCCTTTCAAAACATTTAAATGAACTGTATTACCATTACTGTCGTTTCTAATATAATGTAAAGCATACATTTTCTTAGAAATTAACCTGTGTACTTATCACTTCAAATCAAACATTCAATTGAAATGGTATGGTCACTACACTGTCATTGGTCAGGCGCGCACACGCTGTTAACGATACCATTGGCTATAGAGTGTTATCTGTCAATAAAAATCAGCCAACACTTTTTTGTTCTCCGATACATTGATCTCATAAATTGCCTCTGTGAAGTTTGAATGACGGAAATCCGTGGTATCGACGGAGAACTTTAATCTATGTTTTGAATTATTTATCATCAAATTATTTTGAATTATTTATAATTCATGTTCGGAACACAGTTTAAGAAATTTTAGATTTAGTCCGAGAGCTTTCTGTCCCTCAATTGATAATGTATGTACGGTATACTGTCCTTGTCCAGAAAGGAAATAAAGACATCATCAAAGTAGTCCATGTGACATCAGTGGGTTAGTTAGAATGTTTTGAAGCATCGAAAATACATTTTGGTCCAAAAATAACAAAAACTACGACTTTATTCAGCATTGTATTGTCTTCCGGGTCTGTTGTCAATCCGCGTTCACGACTCCGCAGTGACGCTTTATTTTTATATATTTTGCGCACCAGATAACACGTCAGCGTCACTGAGGACTCGTGAACGCGGATCGACAACAGAACCGGAAGACAATACAATGCTGAATAAAGTCGTAGTTTTTGTTATTTTTGGACCAAAATGTATTTTCGATGCTTCAAAACATTCTAACTAACCCACTGATGTCACATGGACTACTTTGATGATGTCTTTATTGCCTTTCTGGACAACAATATATATATTTAACACCTCTTAACAAGCGCCCCGATTTTTGAGAATTTTCCGAAAATGACATACCCAAATACAAATGTCTGTAGCTCCTAAACGATAAGGTCCACATTCATAACTCTGATATTTTTTTAAACTAGACACTTGAAACTTTGTTACCCAAGAGTCATAATAACTCAAAGTTGCACAGGAACAGAGTAAAACATGGTAGAATTTACAGTAAATTGACTAACGATTTCTTTGAATGAACTTCATTTAGGGAAAAATGTATCAGACTTTTAGGTTAGTGGCCTGAAAACACCATAAAGATAAAACTGAATGTCTGACCATGTTTTGATTCAAATTTGAAGATGATACTCCCAAAAATGTAGTTTCTGTAAGCTTTTATTCAAGAAAAGTCTAGGCGTCATTTGCAAAAGGCCATTTGGAGACTCCAAATGGACACCTGGTAACCAAATGACATAAGGAGTAAACACTACATACAACATACATGTATATCAATTCAGAACTGTTCTGCCCATCAAACCACACAAGAAAAAATGATTACAGCACAACATTTGAACATTTGAACAAAATACTCTTCATTTTGAACAATTCTAATAGCAAAAACATCAACATTGTGCCATCTTTCACTGTCTTAGCACTGTGAGGTGCTAAGAAACACAGTAGGTACTGACTGGCTCCCTCTCCCTCTCCCTGTACCTCTGGTAATGTTAGCTGAAGCAGATTCAGATGGAGAAGAAGACTGCTGTGGTCTCTTTCGTCGCTCAGGACTGGACTCCGGATTCCAGTCCGGATCTGTTTCAGTTGAAGGCCTATTTTACACCACAGGAACACAAACAAAAGAGGATTTCAGTTTGAGTCAAATATTAGAGACATACTATTATTAGGAGCATCAATATTACAATAACAAATGCCTATTTGTCAAATACCTTATGCTTATAATGCTCAGCATTATAAATGCTTTGTAATAATTATATATTTTTCCACATATCTTTACTTGACATCTTGTAATAATTTCCTTCCATTGTTGTTATATTCGACGCACCATTCATTCATAAACCTATCACTGTAGTCACATATCTTGCTAGTCACCTCCACTGTAATTTTATAATCAAAACATCTTCACCTGACTTATAATCCTTTCATTGTTGTTATATCAATGCATCATATGTTCGTGTGACAAATATATTGTCTTTATGTATAATATACAGTCCTTTTTTATTTATTTTTTTATTCAACTTTCATAAAAGCTTACAACGACATTTAACATCAAACATAAAACAAACAGATATTGGGGAAACATAACAGACCTTACATTATACATGATATACAGCCCTGTATCACCTAAGTTAGCTAACGTTACTCGCAATAGCTTCGTGTCTTTGCTAGTCATCTCCACTGTCATTTTATAATCAAAAACATGACATAAACAGGAAAAATGCCAATACTTCATAAACATAAAAAGTCAAGAAAATGTGATGAAACTTACCATTCTAAAACGGGATCGATTCCGTGAACAAACATGCCGAATCGACGCTGGACACCATGGACTCTCTGTCTTTGCGCTCCTATCTCCCTGCGTATTTCAACTTCTTCTTTGCTGTATCTTGTCACCGCGTCCAATACACTCCCAACACCACAAAAACGTTTGTTTAGTCCACGATCCATGATGGAGGTTGTCAAATATAACGTTGGAGAAAGTCCGTGCGTTGAAACAAGCTCGATGTAACAAAACAATAGCTGCTTACAGGTATGCTCTGCGCGCTATGCGCAAAAGCGCACGGGGGGAGGAACTAGTTTCAGACAACTCTGTATTCGTCAACTAAGCAAACTGTAAGGATGGCTGGCGCGAAACAGACGTTCCGAAGCTTTGCGAGATCCCGAAGCAAAGATGATTCGAAACACTGATCCGAAGCGTGATTCAAAACACCCACGTCACGTGACAACGGCTAAATGAAGCGTCTAAGTGTTTCATCAGGTGGAGTGCTCCGCCGAATCAGGGTTTCATTGATTGGTCGGTTCGGGAACAAATCACACAATCACACAGTATAAAAGTTTTGTCAACGCATTTTCATATCGTGGGTTTTTGTGAGAGGAGTTTGGTTTTGAGATAGCGGATTTTTGGTGATATAGTGACATTTATAGTGCGATTTGTTTAGTTATATTTAGGATTTAATTTACATTTACACATTGACTTAGAGACACACAGAGTACATATAGTGACACATTAATAGATGCATTGATAGAAATATATATATATATATATATATATATATATATATATATATATATATATATATATATATATATATATATATATATATAGGTTAATAGATAGATACATATAGATTATTAGATAGATAGGCTACATATAAAATAGATAGATAGATAGATAGATAGATAGATAGATATATAGATAGATAGATAGATAGATATATAGATAGATAGATAGATAGATAGATAGATAGATAGATAGATAGATAGATAGATAGATAGATAGATAGATAGATAGATAGATAGATAGATAGGGTAACTAACTTACTGGAAAGAGAGAGCAGTAATCTTTCCTCATTTGTATGTCCTAGCTAAAAAATATCTTTGTATGCCAGCAACAAGTGTCCCTTGTGAGAGAATTTTTTCAAAGGCTGGAGAAATTATCTGTAAAAAAAGAAGTAGGCTGAGTCCTTCAACAGCAGAGAAATTAATATTTTTGAATAAAAATCTATAAGAAAGGGAGACATTGTGGCTTGATTTATTTTTATTAATATTCATTTTTCATGACCAAAATCACATTATGCAATGTGAAGAGACTACAGGTTACAAGCTTCATATATTACAAAAATACAATAATAAAAAAAAAACAACAACACATTTTTTATTAGCTCTTTGTAAAGGTTGTTTCAGATCAACACCTAAAAGTGACCACTAGGTGTCACCGTGGAGACGGGTTTCGGATTGATTCGAAGCCTCGAAACAAAATGGCACATTTGCTTCGACTGTTTCATTGCTTCACGAAGCCTCGATCTGCCCATCCCTAGCAAACTGTCGTTCACTGTTGTCGTGTTTTAGTTGGTCAATACTCCCATCAATCAAAACTTTGCTGACCAGACATTGGTTGGCCTTTATCCACTCAAAAACCTGGGTGCGCGAGTGACAGGTCCGGCAGCCTGTAATCACGCTCCCTTGATATTTTGGTCATTTCCAAGCCTCTGATTGAAGGAGAGAAAGACAGAAGGACTCATTTTGATCGTCAACAGTCTAAACTACGGGGGAGAGATCGTTTTTGAACATTGGAATATAGATTAGATTTGTTATTTCATTGAAAGTGAACATGATGCATTGGTCTTACTGGAACCGCTTATGTAAACAAAGGAGGATATTTCATATTTTTCCCTATTTTTTCGTTGTTTTGGATTAAAAAGTGGGATGCATTTTGAAGAGTAGACCCTTACATTGAAATGTATGCTGGTGTTTCTTGGATTCGTCCGAACTGATCTGAACCATAGGAGATGAAAGATAAGTATTGACGTTCATATTGTTCATATTTACAGGGTCTGTCAGTCAGCATTTAATTTAACCCTTTCCTCTCTGGTGTATTGATTGCAAAAACGAGTTCAGAACGTGATTCTTGAGTGTTTTAGCTTTCAAATGATGCATAGTTTATGATAGTTGATTGAATATTTGTTATAAAACAAAGTTAATAAAAATTATAGACACGCCCCACGGCCCGCCCACGGGCCGGTGCTAGTTATCAAGTTTTAACTTGATAACGACTCGGTTACTAACGTAACCTCGGTTCCCTGAGAGGAGGGAACGAGTATTGCGTAAGTAGCTTACGCTATGGGAAAACTCCTTTTCTCGAGAATATTGAAGTCTTTATGTAAAACGCATTCCAGCTGCACAGCTGACAGCAATGAACGAAGGAACTCGGTCATTGGCTGTGCTGCGGCAACTTGCTTGAACCAATGGCGGGGCGACTCTGAATGCGCGACCAATGAGCGCGCTTCGCGCCTGCGCGCGTCAGAGCCCGCCAAGATGGGCGTGGCCAAGCTATATATTGGGCGCCCCGTCATGAGAGTTCTTTAGGTTAAAACGACTGAAGCGAACTAACCAAGCACAAGCACGGCAGCTTACGCAATACTCGTTCCCTCCTCTCAGGGAACCGAGGTTACGTTAGTAACCGAGTCGTTCCCTTTCGAGAGGTCTCTCCTATTGCGTAAGTAGCTTACGCTATGGGAACACCATGCAAAACGCCGTGCGTGCTGAACTTCGCCTTATGATAGCCAGAGGCAGGTGCCTGAGCTAAAAAGCAAAGTTATCATCCAACTAGCCGGCAGAGGCGAGCTTTATATGTGGGAAAAAATACAGAGCGGCTAGAAGGCGCTCAGTGTGACACAAGCACATACATAATCTAGATACGAACTCGCAGTTCAACTAGCATTATGCTGATAGCACATTGGAATGCAATGTCGGGACCTGTAGGTTGTAGAATCTGATAAATGTGGACGGTGAGGCCCAGCCTGCCGCCGCACAAATATCCTCGATCGGTATCCCGCTCGACCATGCCCAGGAAGAAGCCACACTCCTGGTGGAGTGTGCTTTGACTCCCCAGGGGCATTGAAGTCCCTTAGCTTCATAAGCCAGAGCTATAGCTTCGACTATCCAGTGAGAGATTCTCTGCTTTGAAACGGCGGAACCTTTCGTACGGCCGCCAAAGCATACAAACAGTTGTTCTGTCTGTCTGAATAGGGCAGAACGCTCCAAATACACTCTGAGAGCCCTAACGGGGCAGAGTAGATTAGCGTCGTGTTCGTCTGCTGAAGACGAAAGCGCAGTTAGGGAGATAACCTGTGCTCTGAAGGGAGTGGTGAGCACTTTAGGAATATACCCATGTTTCGGTCTAAGGACGACCCTGCAGTCGTTAGGTCCGAATTCTAGGCAGGCAGCGCTTGTTGAAAGCGCGTGCAGGTCGCCCACTCTCTTGACCGAGGCGAGTGCCAGCAAGAGCGCCGTCTTGAGCGAGAGCTGTTTAAGGTGCACGGTTCGGAGTGGTTCGAACGGGGGCCCTTTAAGAGCGTCTAGGACCGTAGCTAGGTCCCAGATCGGCACTGAGGGGGGGCGTGAAGGGTTCATCCTCCTGGCGCCCCTTAGGAAATGAATAATTAGGTCGTTTCTTCCCAATGGACGTTCCATTACAAGGTCGTGTGACGCTGTGATGGCAGCCACATATACTTTGAGCGTGGAGGGGGTGCGGCCCGCCTCCAGAAGCCCTTGTAGGAAAACGAGTACACTCGTAATCTCGCATGTTACAGGGTTCAGGCCCTTGGTATTACACCAGTCACCGAACACTTTCCATTTCTGGGCATATAAGCGTCTCGTGGAGGGCGCCCGCGCCTCAGCGATGGTTTTTAGTGCTCCGCTCGCGAGGTTCCTGGGAACCCGTTGAGGGGCCATGCATGAAGGGCCCACAGATCGGGGCGGGGATGAAATATCATCCCGCTGGCCTGACTGAGGAGGTCTGGCCTCAGTGGAATCGGCCGTGGTGCAGATTGCATTTGCATCAGATCTGGAAACCATGTTTGGTTCTTCCAGAGTGGGGCTATCAGCAGCACTGCGTTTCCCTCCTCTCTGACCCGACTGATGACCTGTGGCAGCATCACGATCGGGGGAAAGGCATATAAGGGGCGGCTCGGCCAGCTCTGGGCGAGCGCGTCCGTGCTTTTCGTGAAGAAAAGAGAGCAGTGCGCGTTCTCCTTGGAGGCGAAGAGGTCGATCTCCGCTTTGCCAAAGGTTTTCCATAACCACTGAATCGTCAGAGGGTTGAGAGCCCATTCTCCTGGGAGAATCTTGTCTCTGGATAACATGTCTGCCCCCTGGTTCAGGGCGCCTGGCACATGCGCTGCTCTCAGCGAGCGCAAGTTGTGCTGGGACCATAAAATGAGTCTCCTGGCCATTGAATGCATGGAGCTCGACCTGAGTCCACCCTGGCGATTTATGTACGACACTACCGTCATGTTGTCCGTTCGGACCAGGACGTGTTCGTTTTTTAGATGTGGGAGCAGGGCTCTGAGAGCCAAAGCGACCGCTTTCATTTCCAGACAGTTTATGTGTAGGCGCTTCTCCGGGTTCGACCAAAAGCCGGAGACAGGCCTGCCCTCGTAAAGGGCCCCCCAACCTATTTTGGAGGCATCTGTCGTTATCATCTTTCTCCTTGTGTTCACACCTAGACTCACGCCTGACTGGTACCAGTCGGCGGCTTTCCAGTGCGTCAGGGCTTTTATACAGCCGTGGTTCGCTCTGATTAAAAAGTGGCCCGAACGCCACGCGTGAGTAGGGACGCGGCTCTTGAGCCAGCGTTGGAGAGGGCGCATATGCAACAATCCTAGCTGGAGTACGGCCGATGCTGAGGCCATGAGACCGAGCATCCTCTGAAACCGTTTGACGGGGGCGCGCGCGCCCGCTCTGAATGATGTTGCAAGGCGCCGGATGGTGAGCGCGCGCTCCGATGAGAGACGCGCTGTCATTTGCATCGAGTCTAGAACTATTCCCAGGAAAGAAATTCTCTGGCTGGGAGATAGTATGCTTTTTGCAAAATTGATTCTTAGACCCAGGCATTCTAAATGGCTGATAATCCAAGATCTGTGTGTTATTAGCTGACTCTCTGATTGTGCTAGAACCAGCCAATCGTCGAGATAATTCAGTATTCGCACTCCCCTTTGTCTTAGGGGGGAAAGTGCTGCATCCATTCATTTCGTGAATGTACGGGGAGCCAGGGACAGGCCGAACGGGAGTACTGTGTACTGGTATGACTGTCCCTCGAAAGCGAATCTCAGAAACGGCCTGTGATGAGGCGCTATTGGAATGTGAAAGTAAGCATCTTTCAGATCCACTGAGAGAAACCAATCTCCTGGGCGCACTTGCGCGAGGATATGCTTGGTTGTTAACATTCTGAACGAGCGAATCATTAGTGCTTTGTTCAGGTGTCTGAGATCTAGGATGGGGCGGAGACCGCCATCCTTTTTCGGGACGAGAAAATAGCGGCTGTAAAAACCTGTCCCGCTCAGAGAGGGGGAAACAGTTTCCACAGCGCCCTTTTCTATTAGTTTGCGCACCTCGGTGCGTAGAACATGTGAACACTCTTTTCTCACTTTCGTCTCGACCACAGTCGTAAAACGTGGTGGCCTGCGAGCGAACTGGAGCGAGTATCCGTGCTTTACTATATTTAATACCCATTTCGGCATATCTGGAATGTTTTCCCATGCCGCTGCGTGTACAGATATGGGCTGAATACAGGCTAGGGGCGGGCCGCTGTGACGTAGGGACCCGGCTAGCGAATCGCCTGAGCTCATAGCTCTCAGAGGCGCGGGCGCGCGCTGAGCAGCTGAGTGAATGGGCGCGTGTGTGATTACAACAGTGCGCGCTGTGTTTGTAAAACTCGCAGCCTGAGCTGAGGTTTTGTTTGACACTGTAAGGGCAGTGTTTATAAGTGGGGGTGCATAAACAGTGGTAGGCACACGCGTCACTTTTATAATGTTTCCCGCTTTTACTGGGGATGAATTTATAACTGTGTGAACAGTGCTTGTGTGTAGTGGTGCGTACATGACCGTAGGCACGTGATCTACATTCATGGGAAGCGCAGCCTGAGCTGGGAATGAATTTGGCACTGTTTTGACAGTATCTGGGAATGCACACTTTGTGGACATGTGAACCCTTAGTGATGCAGGCAGAAAAAGACTCTTTTTGTGTTTTCTGTGCGTCGC
This sequence comes from Gila orcuttii, assembly GCA_026230005.1. Taxonomy (NCBI): domain Eukaryota; kingdom Metazoa; phylum Chordata; class Actinopteri; order Cypriniformes; family Leuciscidae; genus Gila; species Gila orcuttii. The sequence continues at coordinate 8,871,661 of JAPDVR010000007.1, read as the reverse complement.
CGTAAAAACGGCGTTTGTTTGCAGGTGAGCGAGCTCTGTGACTGGCCCATTGACTGCTGTATGGACATATCCAGCCGCCTGTAAGGGGACTGGGTAATGTTTGAGCTTTTGCGGAGAGAGTGGTCCGGCTTTTGCGAGACACGTACTCTCTCTTCTCATTTCTGTGGCTAGGACGGCTTTCGAGGCTCAGGGTTCAGCACAATCTTGGGCCGAGGACCCCGTCGCTCAGGAGGCGGCTTGCGGTTGTGAGAGCGCGAGCGGCGTCGAGCGTCAGCCTGAGGCGCGGGCTGAGAGGCGGTGGGGGCTGTTCTAGCCCGCTGCGGCTGCGGCGGTCTCTGTCTGCTCTGCGATGAGCTGGAGCGCTTTGGCAGGAAATGACGCATAGCTTGTGAAGCATTCTGGGCCTCAGTGAAGCGTTCGGCGAAACCTTTAACCGCCGGTCCAAACAGCCCGCTGGTGGAGATAGGCGCATCGAGAAATGGCGCCTTATCCGCGTCCTTCATTTCAGTCAGAGTCAGCCACAGATGGCGCTCGAGAACAGTCAAATTAGCCATAGCACGGCCGATGGACTGGGCGGTGGCCTTCGTGGCTCGCAGAGCTATATCAGTCGCGCTGCGTAAGTCCCTGAAGGCTTCGGGTTCGGGGCCAGACTCGTCCATAGAGCGGAGAAGCTTGGCTTGGAACACTTGAAGTACCGCCATTGAGTGAAGCGCTGATGCAGCTTGGCCGGCGGCGGCGTAGGCGCGACCGGCGAGAGCAGAGGTAGTGCGGCAGGGTTTCGAGGGGTGGGAAGCTTTGGCTTTCCATCCGGAGGTGGAGGGCGGGCAGAGATGATTGGCCACGGCCTCCTCGAGGGGCGGCGTTCCCTCGTAGCCTCTTTCCTTCGCGCCGTCCACTGAGGAGAGCGAAGAAGAAAAAGAAGGCTTTAGGCGCGCAGAGTGGGGGGCTTTCCACGACTTGGTGAGTTCGTCGTGAACTTCCGGGAAGAAGGGAGAAGGCCTTTGCCGAGGGGCCTGCTGGCGCCCCTGCAGAAACCACTCATCCAGTCGGCTCCGGGTTGGCTCTTCGGGAGAAGACCAATCGAGCCCGAGGTCTTCCACGGCCTTAGAGAGGACACGGATAATCTCAGTATCCATAGTGGAGCCCCCGCTCGTGCTAGCTAGCGTCGACGGGGCGGGGTCGAGAGTGGAGCCCGGCCAGTCGTCCGATGCAGCGTCGATGGACAAGCTGTCGTCCATTCCCCCGTCGTCCTCGGACGCGCCGAAAGTCACAAGGCCCACCGCTCTGCCAGAGGGGTGTGGGTCCGGCTGGGTGAACTGAACCGGCGGTGGGGAAGGCAAGAGCGGCGGTGAAGCACGCGGAGACTGGCTCGGCGTGACGTCACTGAGCTCAGGTTCAGGAAGCCTCTGTGAGCGGCGCTTTTTCTTAGTGCGCGGCTCAAACAGAGGGGTGGCGATGGGCTCGCTCACGGCGAAAGCGGCGAGCCGAGCCCGTAGTGCGGAGAGACCCAGGTCATCACATTCCGGGCATCCGCCCTTGGTCAATGCAGCTTCTGCGTGGTCACGGCCCAGGCAGCGAGCGCAGATGATGTGACGATCCCCGTCCGGGAGAAGGTCTCTGCACGACGCGCAGGAAGGCATTTGAAACAACGCCTTAATGGAAATTTGCTCTTTCACAAATGTCGCGGGGCGGACAGATGTAAAATACTTGCGTATATGGCGCGCCGGATGGCTCAGTAGGAGGTGCTTGAAGGCGGCTGAAGGTGCCGACGTCCTCGTAGCAATCCCGCTGGTATGCTTTTCCACGGCGGCGAAGGCTTCCAATAATCCGGAGGATCCAGCGAAGAAGGTGTTCGCTGAAGGAGATTAAATCTAAAGAACTCTCATGACGGGGCGCCCAATATATAGCTTGGCCACGCCCATCTTGGCGGGCTCTGACGCGCGCAGGCGCGAAACGCGCTCATTGGTCGCGCATTCAGAGTCGCCCCGTCATTGGTTCAAGCAAGTTGCCGCAGCACAGCCAATGACCGAGTTCCTTCGTTCATTGCTGTCAGCTGTGCAGCTGCAATGCGTTTTACATAAAGACTTCAATATTCTCGAGAAAAGGAGTTTTCCCATAGCGTAAGCTACTTACGCAATAGGAGAGACCTCTCGAAAGGGAACTTGATAACAGAAACATGTTACTTTACAAAAATGAAATAATATACATGGCTGAGAGAGCTGACTGAGAACATCAGCCTTTATAAAGACCAGACTCTAATTGAATTGAATTACATTGATCTACAGTGATCAAAGTTAGAACAAATTAAAACTCATTTTAAGATAAAGCTAAACAAACTGTGTATTTTTTTACCTGTAGGAAGTCAAGTGGGAATTATATTTGTTATTTGCTTTTGTTTGTTTGTTTGTTTTGTGTGTATATTTTAGTTATTATTATTATGATTATTATGATTGTTATTATCTACTTATATAAAACCAAAATAATAAATGTATTAAAATTTAAAAATATGTATCTGGTGTGTACAATTATAATCTTCTTGTTATTATTTTGGTCCTGTTGTTTTCAATAATCAGTCTGATGTATTTTAGGTAAATTACTGTGTCAAAGAAGACAGTTGTTGAGGGGGATATTAATATTGTATACATACTGTTTGCTAAGAGGTGATTTCTGTGGCACATGAACTTCATCATCAGAGCTGATATCAAGAGCTGTAGGCACTGAACAAAGCAAACCAGTCTCTCACCACTATAGTTTAGATGGATGACAACTGTAATCAGTGTAAAGACGATTACATTTAGCATGCCTGAGTCTGTTATTATTAATGCGAAACAAACCGTAGGCCTGATATGTGCTCTTGGCACACTGATAGCTTTATGCATGAGCACATGTATGTATGTTCGCATGTCTGGTGAGTTTTTTTAGGAGATTGTGAGGGTCTGCAGTGTTTATCAGACACTCACTCTTACAGAGGAACTGTTCATGATGTTGAGCCAACTTCAGATCACCACATTTTATTATTATTATTTTGTGTGTGTGTGTGTGTGTGTTGCTGTGTTTGATCATTCTGATCGAATCTGTATATGCAGTAAGGTTAAATAGGCTGGTCATGTGGTCCTGTTTGGTATTGCAGCTTTACTTGTAGTAATTATTTACAGCCTATACAATTAAAAAAAAAAAATCTAAACAAATGTAACATTTATGTTTTTTCCCTTACAGTTTTGCTGTTGCACTGTACAATACATAAATTGTGAATTATGAAAAAAAGTCTTTTATTTAAATAAAGCTTGCATAAATTACAGTTTTGTGAGAATCATCCTCAAACTAGGCTTGAACTTGGTAAAACAACTATCTTTATTGAAAATATGTTTCAAGCCTTTTATAATTTTAAGTCATATATGTTTTCCTTCTGTTATTTGTTTATTTAACTGTTTAGCATTTAATCATACTGAGAATGATGATTGCTAAAAGTGTTGGATGTAACAGCTCTACCCAGAAAATTGTCCATAAATACAGACAAGGTTGTCAATGAAGCTCGCTGTGTGTCAGAATGCAGTGTCCGGAGTAAGATTCAACTCATTGCAATTTAGGGGGATTTTCCATTATTGTTATGTGAATTCAGGAACTGAGTTTATTGTAAATCATTTTTTGTGCATTTGGAATTAATGCTCATCAGGGGCGTCACTAGGCCCTTTTTAGCCCCCCTAAAAATTTGTGAGTAAGTGTAGTCTACACAAATTCGTGTTCGCTTCAGTCTTGTTATAATCAGATTCAGCGCGTTCTTCATCTTCAATCGGCAGCGGCGCCGAGCACGTCAAAAACAGAGGACAGTGTGTGTGTGTGTGTTTTTCATATCTGAGCCTCATTGGTCTGTCACTGCTCGTCAATGTCAGAATATTTGAGATGACCAATCAAATTAAAGTAGGCGGGCTTTATGTTCACAGACGCTGCTGAGCGCGAATTTTAGCGACTCGACGCTTCAGTTTAACTTTACGGGCAAGTGCGTGATAAGATGTAAGTAGCTCAACTAAACATTTCATATTTGACAGTTTTTTAGGTCATAAATGTTAAACGAAGACAAAAATAATCAGGCAAACTAAACTTGTCTAATTTTGCCATTTTGAACTGAAAATGCAACGTGACTTATAGTTTAGGCTACTGTCATTGTGAGCGGACAACAAGACCTGTTCACATATCGCGTCTTTTGCGCGCTCAAGTTCGTTATTTTAAATGTAGGTGTGATATAGTGGATTTTATGTATATAGTGTCTCTTTTCAAATGCATTATAATATTGTTTAAATGCTTATTTGTGCTTTGTTAAAAAAAGAAGAGTGTTATGTTTATTTATTAAATTAATTATTTTAGCTCGGCATACCAGAGTGATGACGTCATCGCACGCCTTAGTAGCCCGCGCGCCGTGATGTGCTTCATTCAGAGTAAATAGGACGAAGCCATCACTGCAGCGCTTGTGTGATTTATTCTTTATCTGCTTTATACTTCTCTTTCAGGTAACTGAAATGCCTCGGTTTTGAGTATAAACATTGGTTAATCAAATACTGATGAGTTGTGTGTGTTCATAGCACTTTATTTTTACTAAATGAATAGTGTGTCATGAGTTTGGTATGCCGGAGCACATGGTTAGCATGGGTGTTTCGCGATTAGCGCGTCGACCCGCTATACACGAGAGAGGGCCATTTATGTCAGTAATATTTGAGTCTTTAAAAGTTCATGATGTTATTTCAGTTTTTGAGTTATTTTAAACTTGCAAATTTGGGAAATTAACTCCATGTCTGTGAATTGAGTTATGCATTGCATTAAGTCTTTATCAGTCTTGTATTTGACGTTATGGTAGAACATATATCAGAGACAATGAGTGAACATGTGATTAATATCTCAGCTGCATTGTTGTCATCAATTCCATACTGTCATTTAGTGGTTGAGTAGATATTCAGTCAGAAAATGTGTAGTAAGAGTATGAAATTTGACTGTCAATTGTAAATGCCACACATATCTTGTGTGATGGGACATGCTTAAAGTCACTTACATTTACAACCTGTCATTAATGTGAAAGAAAAGTGATGCGTGCACGGAGAATGTATACATGTAACTGTTATGCCTTTTTTATTGCATTGATTCAGAGTAAATACGACGGAGCCATAACTGCAGCGCTTGTGTGATTTATTCTTTATTTGATTTATACTTCTCTTTCAGAGGTATTACATAGGCGTGCGGTATGCGCGCTCATAATGGAAGCGACGTGGTCGCGGTGCGACGCGCTCTTTTTTTCTAAGCGCGTCCGCGCCGCATCGAGATAAAAACATCTCAACTTTTCAGAATGCCGCAAGCGCACCGTAGGTCACGTGACCTTTTCTGTTATCTCATGTGCTGCGTCCCAATTCGCCTACTTATACTACGACCTAAAAGTATGTACTCTTTTTGTGAAGAAAAAGTACATACTTTTGAGTGTGTAGCAAAAGAGTAGGCAAGCTTTGGGACATACTATCACGTCATCTTTAACGGACAGATCTGTCGCGTGTTCCTGTCACCGTAAACTGCCCTGTCAATCATCCTGTCACAGTTAAAATCCTCCATTCAGTCTAATTTGATTTCCTACCGTTTCGGAGAGCACGTTCATCTGCCAGTCGTGGGTCTTTCATGCGGAGACTATCCTCATGTGTTTGCAATTTGAATATAATGATGCATTTAAAAGGTAATGGCTAACATATCTTTACAAAAGTTCACAATGCTGCTGCAGATGCAATATAATGTAGACAACATTGAATAAATACATTTTCGTCAGGTTAGATACTGATAATTAATCACTTAAACCCCTTTATCTAAACCTCTCTACACAACCGCCGGACTCGCGCGTCCTCCATGTCTGTAGTTTTTTAACACTTTTCACTCGTGTTTGTAGTTCTAACCGAATCCTCGTCCAACGCGCGATGGGTTGTGGGCAATATTAGCCGTTAGAGTGTGCATCGATCTACACTTCGGATTCTGACCGGAAATAGTAGACCATCCGGGTATCTTTGGAACACTCATTTCAACATACTACGATTTGGGACGTACTAATTCTACTTTCGAATACTATTTAGGACTGATAGTATGCGAATTGGGACGCAGCTCTTGTTTCTGTTAGCTGATGGTTGCTTAGCAACGACAGACGCCGCCCTAGCGCTTTGGAAAAAGGAGAACGCGGCGCGGCTCAAGGTTATTATAGTTTTGCTTTTTAAATTAGTTTTTATTTTAATATCGTTTTCAATTTTGCTTTAAATTTCAGTTTAGTTTTAGTTAGTTTCATTAATGGTTTTCTTAGTTTTAATTTAGTTTTTATTTTGCAAACACATTTCTATTTAGTTTTTATTTTATTTAGTTTCAGTTTTAGTTTTAGTAATTATAGTTTAGCAGAGCAAACAGAACACTTCCAGTGTAGACCAAAGCGAGACGATTAATTTCAGCAAAGTTTAATGTTTGATGTTTGTTTTAATGTTTTAATCAAATAGAAGTGTGCGCTATCTGGGCACAGACTCAAGGGGACTCGTGTCACTGTGAGGACCTAAATTGAGGTACACAAGCTTATAAATCATACAATTTTTTATTTTTTTTTTAAATGTAAAAATGCAGAAATGTGTGATGGGTAGGTTTAGGGGTCAGGTTAGTGTACTGTAGGAGACAGAATATACAGTTTGTACAGTATAGAAACCATTACGTCAATGGAGAGTCCTCACAAAGATAGTGGATCAGAGTTTCTGTCTCTCTGTTTTTGTATGCGGGTGCTTGTCCTTGTTTATATTACATTGCGGGGACCAAATGTCCCCACAAGGATAGTAAAACCTGAGATCACCTACATTGTGTGGACCAGCCAGCAGTCCCCACGAGGGAAATGGTTTAATTAATGGTTCTAAACTTTGAATTGTAAAAATGCAGAAAGTTTTCTGTGATGGGTAGGTTTAGGGGTAGGATTAGTATAAGGGGGTAGAATATACAGTTTGTACAGTATAAAAACCATTATGCCTATGGAGAGTCCCCACAAAGATAGCGAACCAGACGTGTGTGTGTGTGTGTGTGTTGTGTCCTGATTCCAATCCATACATTGCGGGGAAATGTCTCCACGTGGATAATAATATTAAATGCACATTTCATCCTGTCAGCATTCATGAAAACATGACATCTCAAACATACAGTAGTAGCCTAGAACATTGAAGTTTTTTTGTGCTTGACGAACTTGTTTTCCTGTTGCACCCGCGTCAAATGAAACGGCATTCTAAAAATGCTGCGCTCAAGTTAAAATTAGTCCATCTTGCGTCTCATTACCTTGTGTTATTTCCCATTCCACTGCAACAGATGCATTCTTTATGAACAGCCGCGGCCCGCTGAGCACTAGCCATGTATTCTACGTTATGGTCCTTCATTGAGCGCGTCACAGCAGAACAGCGGTTAATCGCCTCAGAAACTTCACGCGTATGAAGCGCCATATCAGGCATTTCCTTAAACAGCCACAGGTCAGATTTTCCGCCAAAGTAAAGAGGTTATTAATTACGAAAACTATTATTTATTTTTGCTAATTATTATTTTATTTCAGTTCGTTTTTCAGTAACTGTTGTTAGTTTCGTTTAGTTTTAGTCTTTCATTTATTATGAATTTTTAATTTTATTTCAGTTTACGAAAATGTTTTTTGACCAATAGTTTTAGTCTTAGTTTCAGTTTTCGTTTACGAAAATAACCTTGGCGCGGCTAGGGTTTTCTACGCGTGCACGCGTGGCGCGACTGAGTTCAGACACCGCCGTGACTGCTCTCGTATGACTGTGCTTTATTTGATCTATTTGTACTTTTTCTGGACCGTTTTTTTTCTTTCTTTTTTTTGTTGTTATTTTACAATAGTCGGATTGTTACAATATGACCGAGAAGCACTTTGTTGCATCAGAATACTGCAAACAAACAGTTTTACTGACCTTTTATCTGACTCTCTGTCGTGGCCTGTGGAAATACTGAGGGATGAAGATAGCAACAACAACAATCCTAACAACAATAGCGGTGAGACCCGATGGAAGCGAAAAAGGAAGCACAGAGGTCGTCGAGGGGGTATAAAGAACAGGCTACGGTGCTCGCCCCACTTGGAACATCTGACGATTATGTGTCGCCCTTTTTTTCTTCCTCGTGAGTTCACGGCAGTATACATTCCACCACAAGCAGACACCGACAAGGCTTTGTCAGTGTTACGCGAAGTGACAATTGGACTACAGACCAGACACCCGGAAGCTGCACTTATTGTGGCAGGGGACTTTAATAAGGCAAATCTTAAAAAAGTTCGGCCTAATTTCTTCCAACATATCAAATTTCCCACTAGGAATGACAAGACACTAGATCACTGCTATACACCCTTTAAAAAAGGGTATAAATCCATTCCTATCCCAGCTTTCGGGAAATCGGATCATAATGCCATTTTTTTAATCCCGGATTATAAACAGAGAATGAAACGAGAGCTGGTAGTGACGCGAGAGGTCAGACACTGGACAGCCAAATCAGAGGAGACGCTACGCGACGCATTGAGTGATGTGGAGTGGGAAATGTTCCGGGAGAGCGCAGACAATGACGTCAATGTGTTTACGGATGTAGTTACGAGCTTTGTGGCCACACTGATAGACGATGTTGTACCCACGGCGATGGTGAAGTCTTTTCCGAACCAAAAACCGTGGGTCGACAGATCCATCCGCGCTGCACTGAAAGAACGCACCATCACTTATAACGCTGGACTGCTGTCGGGTGATATGACGGAATATAAGGCTGCATGTTACAAACTGAGGCGGGACATAGCGGATGCTAAGCGGCGCTACAGGGACAAGATCAGAATCAGAAAGAGCTTTATTGCCAAGTGTGCTTGCACACACAAGGAATTTGTTTTGGTGCTGAGGCTTCCAGTGGACATATACAAATACAAATACAACAAGAAACATAATACTACAAATTATAAGAATAAAGAAAAAAATATAAAAATATAAATATATGAGAATAAAAGATGGAAGCAAAATTCCAGGAAAAGGACACACGAAGCATATGGCAGGGATTACATGAGATCACGGACTATAAAGGGGTTCGCCCCTGCATGGTGAGTGCAGACGTGATGCTGGCGAACGAACTGAACTCCTTTTATGCACGTTTCGAAGCTAGCAATGCTAACGCTGCCAATGTGAACGCGGGCCTGATTAATGCAGATAGAAGGAGTTCTACAAGTGAGGCAGCACTCAGCCCCGTTTTTTTCTGAGCACGACGTGAGAAGGGAGCTGAAAAGGGTTAACACCAGAAAGGCGGCAGGTCCGGATAGGATCTCAGGACGAGTCATAAGGACCTGCGCTGACCTTCTGGCTCCAGTGTTCACTTCCATATTTAATCTCTCTCTTGCACAATCCACAGTTCCCAAATGCTTCAAGATGTCCACCATCATCCCTGTGCCCAAGAACGCCTCCCCAGCTGGTATGAACGACTACCGTCCGGTAGCACTGACCTCGGTGGTCATGAAGTGCTTTGAGAGGTTGATAAAGAATTACATCTGCTCCTCTCTTCAAAGCACTATAGATCCATTGCAGTTCACCTACCGCTCCAACAGATCCACAGATGACGCCATCTCCCAGGTCATGCACACCACCCTCTCCCGCCTTGACATCGCAGGAGGGGGCTATGTCAGACTGTTGTTTATAGACTACAGTTCAGCTTTCAATACTGTAGTCCCCAGCAGGCTGGTTACTAAGCTGTATGACCTGGGTTTGAATCCATCAATGTGTGCCTGGATCCTGGACTTCCTAACTGCCAGGCCTCAGGTTGTCAGAGCGGGAGGGCATACATCACACCCCCTCGTCCTCAACACTGGTGTCCCTCAGGGCTGTGTGCTGAGTCCTTTGCTGTACTCCCTGTATACCCACGACTGTGCCGCCAGGCACAATTCCAACATCATCGTGAAGTTTGCGGACGACACGGTTGTGGTGGGCCCGATCACTGACAACGACGAGCGGGCCTATCTACAGGAGGTGTCAGACCTGACAACGTGGTGCAAGGACAACAGCCTACTGCTTAATGGGGAGAAGACCAAGGAGATGGTGGTGGATTTCTGCCCACAACGTCGCAGGACCTACACCCCTCTCCTGATAGATGGGACACCAGTGGAGAGGGTGAGCAGTTTTAAATACCTTGGAGTGCACATTTCCTAGGATTTATTATGGACTGTACACACGGATACTGTGGTGAGGAAGGCAAGACAGCGCCTTTATCACCTCAGACAGGTCAGGAGATTCAGGGTCTCCCAACGGATCCTGATGTCCTTTTATTATGCTGCTGTACAGAGCATACTGACTGGAGCCATATCTGTCTGGTACGGTAACAGCTCCTGGGACAGGGACCGGCGAGCTCTGCAGAGGGTGGTGAGGACCGCTGAGCGGACCATGGGCATCACACTCGCTCCTCTGCATGACTTATACATCACACGCTGCACAAACAGGGCCAGAAGGATTATCAAGGACCCCCATCATCCTTGCAATAAACTGTTTGTAACCCTCAGGTCAGGCAGACGCCTGCGCTGTCATAAAACACGCACAGAGAGGATGAGGAACAGTTATTTCCCTGCGGCAATCAGAGCCTTGAACTCTGCACTCTGAACACTTTTAACTTTTAATACACTTTCAACCTTTTTAACCCAGCCACTGAACTTTAACATTTGTACATCTGCCTGTCTAGTTTTAACTTATAGATAAAATAGTATTCTTCATTCCTAACCATTGCACATTGACTGCATTACTATTGCACATGTAAAATAGCCATAATTTAATTATAACTTAATAGTAACTTAATTATAACTTCCGCTATAATTTTTATTGTATTGTATTTATTGTTTTATTGTATTTTTTTTTTTTATACTTTTTTTTTTCAATTGAGCACAGAAATACAGTACGTCACAAAGACATTTCACTACGCATCTTGTATGAGTATGTGACAAATAAAAACCTTTGAATCCTTGAATCCTTCTACGCGTTTTTAGGCGCTATATGTGAATCCGGCCTTACAAAGCCGTTTTCATCATGCTATGCACAAGACTAATAATGAAAGTGTACATATTGAGAATTAATAAAATACAATTTGTAGTCTTTTAAAAGTCAGTAAATTAAAAAAGTTCAGCTTTAGGAGGGAAGAGACAGGGCAAGATGAGGAGACTGAGAGAAAAAGAAAGTGTGATGGAGATGAGGAGAGAGCAGGTATTGACAAATAATCTACTGCCCGCTAACATGGTTTTAAAGCTATTTCTTATCCTTTTTTTTGGCCTTCAAACATCTTGAAATGCACATATAAGAGAAATAAAAAATGTGAACCCCCTAACAACCTCAAATTTAGGACCTCTCTGATTATAAAACCCTGTCTACGGCCCTGTATTAGGCATAAGATCAATAATGAATGTGTAGCCTACATATTTTGAATTAATTAGTTACCTAACTTTCCTTGTAGCTTTCAGTAAAGGAACTGTCTAAGAAAATTATTCATCATCATGTTTACTTTCTCCACTGACAGACTGCTCATTGACATGGTTTTAAAGCTGTTGTTATCAAATTCTTTTGGCCTTCAAAACATCTTAAAATGCACATATGTAGATCAGAGAAATCAAAAATCCCCGAACCCCCCTAACTAGCCTACCTCACATTCGGGACCAATGATTATAAAACCCTGCTATATGCATGTTAATAAAACTAGGCTAGTTAATAGTGAGCATTAGATTCTAAACTAAAGTGTTACTTTTTAAAATCATACCCTCTTTGGGGGCTGAGCCCCCCTAAAATGAAAATCCTAGAAATGCCCCTGATGCTCATGACAGACTATTTGAGTGAAATGTATGTCCCTGTCCCACATGGCACACTTCATATGCACTTTTGGTCTTACAATAGCTGCCATGTGCACGTGTCCGTTAAGTCTACGAGAACATAGTGTCCCATTTATCATTTTAAGTTTCAGAAGGGTACTCCTGAGCGCCCGCTTTGCGCCCTCGATGCACACTTTTGCCGAGCCTGCACTGATGCAAGCTACACAGCAGACTTCTTCCCGACAGTCAAAGCGGCGTTACGTCACAAAAGTGCGGACTCGTAGGAAAACCGCGAGTGCTTAGGATGCCATTTGGGATATGGCCTATGTGCCTGTTTCTATGTAGGCCAGGTTTTTTGGTTTTCCTTGAATTCTCTCTTCCGGATAGAAAATGGTGAGCCACCCAGGTGGATTTTGGTGATCTTCAGCTGATTTGTGCGGAGTGATTCCTGCCGTCCAGCAGTGTGATAGGATTGTACATAAACTTACAACCCATGTATTTCCTCTGCCAAAAACTTTTCCCTTGATATTGAATCCAAAGGAAATTTTACTCCCAGTAAATTGGAGGAACTAATATGAGCTCAGCAACGTGAAATTAAGTGGACAGTACTGGTGATCCTTGACTCATTGAGTCATACACACCCACTGAACCCCATCTTATATTGAATTATGAATAATATAACTAACCCACAATTATTATACATATTATGTAATGCTATTAGGTAACTATACCACCATAATATAACCATTAAATGAAATTAAGGATGTTTTTTTAAATAATTGCACTACTCTGGTTCGAGTGGAGGTTTTATGTTATTGTCTCTAGGCATTGCACTAACTTCTACAATAAAACAATTTTTACTTAATTTTTTTTACTCTCTGTAATTAAATGTTTAGAATCAAACATGTTTTCTTGAATATATTTTCTTTCAGCACTTTCCATCCTGTTAGTGTTTTGTAAAAGCCCTTTAACAAAAGCTTGTTCCTTAATGACATCATCCTCCAGGAAGTGACATCATGTTAGTGAGAAATCAGCATCACAAACATCACCAGTAAGTCTTATCAATTTGTGTTGTTAGTTGGTTCGTGTTTCTTGAAAACTTTCATCCTGTTTGGTCAAATGAGCATAATTCAAAAATATGTCCTCATGTAAACTAACTTAATGCTGTGGTTTATAGAGTTGTGAAAATTTCTTTTTTATGAAGCCTTTTGTTCTATTGACCTTTTAGAGGATGTTAGAGATGAACAGTTTAGTCCAGTGGAGATCATAATGACCACGAAGCAGACAGAGACAGTCAAAACAAAGAGTTTATTGAAGACAAATTATTTAACCATAATGCAAAAAAGAGAGAGAACGATTACAAATGTGTATGAGACTTGAACTAAATTAAACAGTCACTAGTAATTACAGGCACACACAAAATCAATTTAACCCAAACAGACTCAGAAAGGTCAGGATGAGCAAGACCTTAAACCTTATGTTACCTTATACCTTATGAATTAAGTAATTGTAAGTAAAAATTAAAGGTGCATTGCGCAACAATTCATGTTAAAAATACCCTTTTTCTAACCCATACATGCATAAACAATTGCCTGGTGGGCTGAATGAGCCCTTCTCTGATCACTGCGATTGCCTCTATAATCATGTACAGTAAAATATATAAGAGGGATTCGGGTTCGAATTTGAGACTGCAAGCTGAGAAACTGGGACTTGTTGAATTAAATCATAGCTGTACAGTGGCGTTACCTGTTATTCCTCCTTGGATATTTCCATTACCAGTTGTGGATCTAGAAATCGCAAAGATATTAAAACAATACAAGGAGTATGGTGTGATTAATGACCTTGTAAAACAATATTTAGGTATCAATTATAATAATAGTATTCAAATATTCACAGACGGATCAAAAGACCCAAGTACAGGAAAGACGGGAGCAGCAGTTTATATACCACGTTTTCAGAAATCAATTTTAAAAAGAACATCAGATCATTTAGCAGTGTACACTGTGGAGCTTTTAGCTATTTTACTAGCACTCACATGGATAGAGGAGGTTGGGCCTAATCAATATATTATATGTTCAGACTCAATGGCATCATTAATAAGCATTGCAAATTGTAAATCTGTTTGTAGGCCTGACTTGATTTATGAAATCTTTCATAGTTTATATAGATTAAAAAATCTTAATATTACAGTGAGTTTTATGTGGGTCCCATCTCACGTTGAAATAGAGGGTAATGAAGAAGCTGATCGTTTGACTAAAAAAACTCTTAAGTCAGACATACAATGGACAGTTCCATTGAGTAAAATGGAAATTAAATGTATCATTAAAACAAGAATTAATGGGTTATGGCAAGAGCAATGGGAAAAGGAGATAAAAGGTAGTTTTTTATATAAAATACAGAAACAAGTGAAAACAAGGAGGCAGGGTGGTTGGAAACGAAGGGAGGAATCTGTAATCACAAGGCTAAGAATTGGACACACAGGTCTTAATCATAATCTCAGTCATTTAGGGAAACACGCAACAGGATTATGCATTAATTGTGACAGGAGAGAAACGGTAGAGCATATATTAATAGAATGTGAAGCATACAGAACAGAACGAATCATACTGTTAGAACAAGTTAAAGAATTAGGTTACACACATTTATCAGTAGAGGGTTTACTTTCCTTTTCTACATCAAAACCATCAGCATGGCCAGCTATCATGAGATACCTTAAAGAAACAGACTTATTCGATCGAATTTAAGAATAACCAAGAATATATTTAGGTTTTTTTTTATTTATTTTTTTTTTTTTAGTAGAAATCCGCATTGAAGCTCCACATCCCAAACAGTTGGTGGCGGTAATGCACTAAATTGGTATGCCAACCGCCAAAAAAATTTGAGACTGGGCGTGACGTCATGCGCGTTCACGCTCACCAGGCTATGTCTCGCAGGTTTGTGTATTCACCGGTGTCGTGCCTAGGTACTTACCCCTGATAGGAAGTGTATCCCCGGTCGCGGGAGCGCGCTCGCATTCAGCAGAACGTGTGCCATTGGTTTGACCAAGGTAAATGAAACGATAATACGTGAATTGTTTAAGTTATCGTTTTACTATTGTTGTTTTATCAACGAGGTTTAGCAAAGACAGCTATCACGTGGCCCATCTATCAAAATTAATTATTTTATTCTTCTGAAGGCTAACGATCGAATTTCATTGCACTGAATTGAGAATGTCTAGTTACTGAAAAACCAAGACGACCATACCGTTTCACTCATAAAGCAAACTGCCTTTGGATATTAAATTGTTCTGAAACCCCCTTTCCATGGTGAATTATTATCAAAATGATTTAAAAATGCATTGCACTTAAATAGTAGGCTGGTCAATGTCATACAAAAAAAGTGATTGTACAGCTACAGATGATGGCCTATCATCAAGTGTTTTATTTTGTGAATACTTTACATCATATCTAATAATAGCAGTGAATATGGACACATTTCTTGTTTCCCAACAAAAGTTATACTAGGATACAGATTTTTTCAGACCGTATTTTCGACCTGCCAAAATATGTACCCCCCCTCTAAAATCTACAGATAATGGCCTATCATCAAGTGTTTTATTTCGTGAATACTTTACACCATATCTAATAACAGCAGTGAATATGGAAACATTTCTTGTTTCCCGACAAAAGTTGTAGTGGGATACAGATTTTTTCAGACCGTATTTTCGACCTGCCAAAATATGTATCCCCCCCTCTAAAATCTATAGATAATGGCCTATCATCAAGTGTTTTATTTTGTGAATACTTTACACCATATCTAATAACAGCAGTGAATATGGAAACATTTCTTGTTACCTGACAAAAGTTATACTAGGATACAGATTTTTTCAGACCGTATTTTCGACCTGCCAAAATATGTATCCCCCCCTCTAAAATCTATAGATAATGGCCTATCATCAAGTGTTTTATTTTGTGAATACTTTACATCATATCTAATAACAACAGTGAATATGGAAACATTTCTTGTTTCCTGACAAAAGTTATACTAGGATACAGATTTTTTCAGACCGTATTTTCGACCTGCCAAAATATGTATCCCCCCTCTAAAATCTACAGATAATGGCCTATCATCAAGTGTTTTATTTTGTGAATACTTTACATCATATCTAATAACAGCAGTGAATATGGACACATTTCTTGTTTCCTGACAAAAGTTATACTAGGATACAGATTTTTTCAGACTGTATTTTCGACCTGCCAAAATATGTATCCCCCCCTCTAAAATCTATAGATAATGGCCTATCATCAAGTGTTTTATTTCGTGAATACTTTACATCATATCTAATAATAGCAGTGAATATGGAAACATTTCTTGTTACCTGACAAAAGTTATACTAGGATACAGATTTTTTCAAGACCGTATTTTCGACCTGCCAAAATATGTATCCCCCCTCTAAAATCTACAGATAATGGCCTATCATCAAGTGTTTTATTTTGTGAATACTTTACATCATGTGTAATAACAGCAGTGAATATGGAAACATTTCTTGTTTCCCAACAAAAGTTGTAGCGGGATACAGATTTTTTCAGACTGTATTTTCGACCTGTCAAAATATGTTTCCCCCCTCTAAAATCTACAGATAATGGCCTATCATCAAGTGTTTTATTTTGTGAATACTTTACATCATGTGTGAAAAATAATGAATTATAGATGCATACTCTGTGTTTTTTATTTTGTTTCTAAGATGATCTGACTGATATGTCACTTCTGTGGATCAGAAGGGCCTGAGGCAGATTTGAGATGGGTAAATCAAACTTAAGAAATGTGAAATGAAATATGTTTTGTGATAAAGTTAAGAATTTTCTTGTATTTGTCACGGTGTTGTGTGCGGGTTGAAGGAGAAGGCTGAATCAAAGGCTTCAATTCAAACAGTTTACTTAAATAACTCTCACAGGTACAGATAGGCAGGATGACAGGCAGGAACACTCACAAGAAGCAAAGTAACATTAACAGACAAATAACAAGACCATAACATAATCGAGAACCGACCAAGACTAACTGAACAGAAGGAGACTAAATACAGATACAAATGAACACTAACGAGGTGAGCACAGGTGACACAGATGATGATGACGATGAACAGGTGGGTAATGAGGGAGTGAGTTCAGGCTGTGGAGAGATGAGGGATTCTGGGTAGTGTAGTGAAGACGAAGACAGACTGGTGCAGACAATGACTGTGACAGTTTTATGTAGGATATTTCTATTCTAGTTCTTCTATTTTACCCCGGGCTAACAAACATTTCATTGTTCTTTTATCTCCACATAAATTACAGTATATTAAAAATATAACATAAATTACACAGGAATGAAAATTTGCTGCCTCTTACTGAAGTCCAAATAATTTGTTTTCCAGTGTAGGGTCTGGACCAATCAGACACACACTAATTATTCATATTCATTATATTTAATGAATATAAAGGTCTATGAAACTCTCCCCCAAAACTAACCTCACAAATGAAGTTACTTTGTCAGCCTGGTGTCCGTTTACAGAACACTTTAAGACTGATAACAGACTTTTACGACCTCAAAGGAATGTGGCCACATGCGCCACATGCTTAAGAGAAAGAGACAATCTTTAATTAAATAAACTTTGCGGTATTACTCTGATCTATGAAGGAACATGCCTCACAGAAACTGTGATGATTTACTGTCTTGCGTACTATCATGTATAACAGCATGGTATGTTTGATTGGGGTGTATGTGGTTGCACAACCACCCAACGGTCAATATAACCTCACCTGTATCATTCTTCCTACCTAATTAATCCTCATTTAATGACACACACTTTGATGTACATCACCTTCTCTTAGAATGCAATGTGAATTTGTTATGTCTATTTGAGCTTGAATGAACAGTCTAAGCACGCTGGGGACAAAGACCATAAATCAACTAAGAGCCGGTTCCCCTCTCGGACATGTCACCTTACTTATTGGTCCATTCAAACCTTAGGGGTTGGTTCTTTCTCAGGCTATATCAGAGGCAGGCAACAGTGACCGCCCTCTCTTGGTAGTTTTCATCCTGCCGCAAACATTGTTTCAGGTGATACGGGGGAACCCCCTCCCCCCTCCATGGGGGCCCAGAGGCCTCCCAGCAGGCCTGGATCCCAACCAGATCCGGCCTCATGGAAGAGAGAGGACACTCTCTCACAAAGAACCAAGGACAATCTCAGGAGTTTGTAACAACGACTCTAACCCACCATGCAAGTTCATCATATCTTCTTCATCCAACAAAGAAGAAATTGATTGAGACTTCAACATCTGACACTCGCAGAATCATCAACAACTTCAGTTTTCAACAACTTTGATAATAGTGTACGCTACCCAGGCATGCAAGTATACTTTTGATTTGATGCTTTGAAATTGAAATGCTGATGTTCTTCTCATATAGTTACATGGAACTTCTCAATAGTTCCGTTTTCGGTTTCGTTCTATCACTCACCTATTTATGTATTCATGTGTGTATGTTGTTTAGTTTATTTATATTCATATAAATATCTATATTTAGTTAATAAAACTTGTACATAATATGTATTTGGTTCTGTTTTGTTTGCAATACAAAGTCACTTTTACGATCGCGGTTTTTGCTACTTGCTCAAAGTGCTGTACATGCTAAGAAATAATTATTCTTCTGTGGCCATGGAAGATACCCTTTTCTTAGAATAAATTAATAATCAAAAGAGTTTGTTGGACGAACTGATTAATTGATTCTAATATTAATTCAGCCACATCAAGTTAATCCAATTAACTGACCCAAATATTCATAATTAATAATAACAAGTTATTATTGATTATTAATATTTCATATAGCTAGGTTCCTTACACAGATTCAGTGTGACATTTGTTTGCGGTGGTTCCACCATATGTGCGTTTAAGGCCCACCAACGGAGGAGGCCTTCCTGTGTACTACTTGTACTCCTTAGTTTTGTGTACATTATTGTTTTGGAGAAATTTATTAATTAAATCTTGTTGTATTACATCTTCTTATCTTAAAACTATTATTTTTTTGCTTGAAAAATGGCTTACAATATATTTATTAATAAAATAATTGCAGATTAATTTTCTTTTAATTGATTAATAAACTAATACCTAGTATGTATACGGCACGTCAAAAACAGTTGCCAAAGTTATTGTCTTACTGTATATTTTGTACATTCAAGTGATGAAGAAAGTGGACACTGGATCTGCTGTGTGTATCCTATTATACATTAAAACTGAAAGTGTACTGGAGACTCACTTCAAGTTCAGGCCTAAGCTTTAAGAATTCCTAGATGCAAAAGGGGAGTATAAGTGTTCTGGTGTGTGGAAGTGTTTGATGTTAATTTTGCAGGAGCTTTGGTGTTTAGAGTGTTGAGGAGAAACTGAAACGGTTTCATAGTCTGGTGGTGGCAGCGCGGATGCTCTGGTACCTCCTGGCCAGAGGGTAGAATGGTGAAGTGTGTGTGTGAAGTCCTTCATGATGCTGACGACCCTCCAAATACACTGAGCATTGTAGATGTCATAGATTGGTGGGAGTGCAGTTCCTATGATCTTACTAGTTGTCTTCACTATTCACTGCGGTCGGAGGCCCTGACTGAAACACTCTCTATAGTATCTCTGTAGAATGTGGCGAGGATGGATGGTGGGGGGCTTTCCTTGCTTTCTTGGCGCCACAGGTATTGGAGATTTTGATATGCCATCATCTGTGCAATATGGAGAGGGGGTACTTTTTATAGCAGGTTTGAAAACGGTCTGAAAAAATCTGTATCCCACTACAACTTTTGTTGGGAAACAAGAAATGTGTCCATATTCACTGCTATTATTAGATATGATGTAAAGTATTCACAAAATAAAACACTTGATGATAGGCCATTATCTGTAGATTTTAGAGGGGGGATACATATTTTGGCAGGTCGAAAATACGGTCTGAAAAAATCTGTATCCCACTACAACTTTTGTTGGGAAACAAGAAATGTTTCCATATTCACTGCTGTTATTAGACATGATGTAAAGTATTCACAAAATAAAACACTTGATGATAGGCCATTATCTGTAGATTTTAGAGGGGGGATACATATTTTGGCAGGTCAAAAATACGGTCTTGAAAAAATCTGTATCCTAGTATAACTTTTGTCAGGAAACAAGAAATGTGTCCATATTCACTGCTGTTATTAGACATGATGTAAAGTATTCACAAAATAAAACACTTGATGATAGGCCATCATCTGTAGCTGTACAATCACTTTTTTTGTATGACATTGACCAGCCTACTATTTAAGTGCAATGCATTTTTAAATCATTTTGATAATACTTCACCATGGAAAGGGGGTTTCAGAACAATTTAATATCCAAAGGCAGTTTGCTTTATGAGTGAAACGGTATGGTCGTCTTGGTTTTTCAGTAACTAGACATTCTCAATTCAGTGCAATGAAATTCGATCGTTAGCCTTCAGAAGAATAAAATAATTAATTTTGATAGATGGGCCACGTGATAGCTGTCTTTGCTAAACCTTGTTGATAAAACAACAATAGTAAAACGATAACTTAAACAATTCACGTATTATCGTTTCATTTACCTTGGTCAAACCAATGGCACACGTTCTGCTGAATGCGAGCGCGCTCCCGCGACCGGGGATACACTTCCTATCAGGGGTAAGTACCTTGGCACGACACCGGCGCCGCCATTCTCCGCATCAGCGAAGACAACTCGTGCGTCAAAGGTAGAAGATGGATTCAAAGAGACCGGCTTGTAGTCCATTCCAAACCCCAACGCAAACTCCACGTAAAGTAAAGAAAATAAAAATGTTGTCTAGTGCCACCAAAAGGTCCAAATTGGAGTCAGACAGGCGTCGGAGTAAGACGAGAGTCAACCTCGGGAAGGCATTCAACAAATGGAGAGATCTCCGGTCTGCTCTTGGTCTCAAACGGGATCCTCAGTTGGCTTTTTTCTTGATAAAACGGTAAGATATAGCCCAGTCTCTAATGTTTGATACGGCCAATCTATGTATGACAACAAATGACGATGCGTAAAATGTGTAATGCTTTAGCGTAAGCTAGATACATGTACAATCAGAATTGGTTTTACTACCATTGTTAGTGGACAGTTTCATAAACTAGGAATTGTGTTCGGAAGAGTAGTACAACATGAAACATAAAACATATCCAATAAAAGATGCTAACTATGTTTTTGTGTATGGCCTACCCAGGGCCGGCGCGTGCACTTCTGCCGCTCTAGGCGAAAAACAATTGTGCCGCCCCTCTATTTGCAATGTATACCAGCAACAACACACAAAGACCAATATGCATACATATAACGCAAAACCAGCAACAACACACAAAGACCAATAAGCCATAGGCCTACATATAACGCAAATATAGTGCGCAACGCGCGTGTGCCCAAAATGTCAACAGTATTAAAGTTTATGCAGGAGGCAATGCCTGCTGGCATTTTTCTTTAAGCAGTCATGACAGGACTTTTCGAAATAATCACATTTCACCTCCTCAAATTACTGTCGGCAAATCTCTTTACACCACTTTATTATGTGCGTAAAACACACACAAATGAAATGTACACAAGCACGTTATATCATCAGCAGGTTGAGCATCTTAAATAAGGACTAGAGAGCAAATAAAGCTTAACTTACGTTTCAGAAGCGCGCACGGCGGGCCTTCATCGCAGCAAAGGTCTTACGGCATCCTCTATTGCGAGTCTCTGTGCCAGTTCATGTTCTATGGAGATTGTTGCCAGTCCATTAAGTCTGTTCCCTGTTCACAAAACATTTCTCATTCAAAGCAATCGGGACACCACATATGAAACAGCCAGCCACCGCTGTCAGCGAGCCGCCGTATTCAAGCACCGAGGGCGCGCGCGCCGCGCCCATACCTTCGGTTCAGTTTCCCGAGCACACGAAGTGCAGCGATCGGAACCCGGAGGCCATTCTGTCCCTAGCTGTACATGTAAAAGCATGGGAAGCGATTCCAGGGATATCAGAATGAGTGCTGAGCAGTGAGCACAATAAGACAGGGCTATTCGCTCGAATAGAATGACTCAAGATAGTCAGTAAAATGATCCGAACTTCCCATCACCCAGTCATGACTCGCGAGAGCAGGGTCTGCTGGGCGGCGGCAGCTCAGTAAATCATATAAATAACCTATTTGGTGAATTGTTCATTTCCGGTTAGCACACATTTTGCCGCCCTTACAAAAGTGCCGCTCTAGGCAATTGCCTAGTTCGCCTATATGGACGCGCCGGCCCTGGGCCTACCGGTAACGTTAGCCGTGTGTCCATTGCTAACATGCTAAGGTGTTCATGTCATTGACCAACAAGGAAGAACGCCGTTGCATTGGCTATTTTGTCTTTTTCGGTAAAAATAGTAAATTGTTCCCGTGATTGTGGTACATTTTGTATGTAGTATATATGAGGTATGTGGGGGAAACAATGTATTATACTCTATGTAAAACAATACCTTTCTTCAGAGGCTAACTTTACTGGGTCTGGACCTGGTTTAGCTCTGATTTAATCCTATTTTAGATATTACTCTGATGTAATAATCATTATTACCTGTACATGTTAATGTTTGTCAGTGTGTATTGTCCCTGTCAAAATATCTACTAAATAAATCAGCGCTACATGTAGTTTAGTGATTAGCAAAACAGTTCAAGATTCTTGAGTGTGATATAACATGCTGAAAAATATGACCGATAATTAGACAGAAATTTTGAGTAAATTATAACAGAAAAAGGATGTATTGTTATTGGAATATTCTACTTAGCAGATCAATAAAACAGGCTGAACCCCGCAAGTCTTCGGCGGATTAACGTTAGCAGCTAGCCTGTTTGGCTTTTATGAAAACGTCATGGTGACATTTGATTGTTTAACGTTATTACCTTGAGACATTTGAGTGAACGTTGTTGACCAACCGTGTATGGTATGATTATTATTTTGAGCTTTTGCGAAGTAATCAATTATATTGTTCATGAACGTGTTTTCATAACAATACAATCATAGGTGGATACAGTAAACACATAAACAAAGTTTTCTACTACCCCCGTTTTCCCCTCACACATAATTTACTCAAATGTCTTTCCTTCCATATATTTTAAATGACTTGCAGATTTCTAACTTTATTACCTCTGAAGACATTTTGGCTGTACACCAAAGATCTGTGCGGCAGATGCTCCTTTAGTTATGAACAGCTCGTGCATGAGCGTGCACAACTCTGGTTGCAGTTTCGCTTGTCGCCAGAGGGGGCGTAGTTCTGCAAAAACTCAGAGACTTGCGTTTTGCACCTTTAAAGTAAATCTGGATAACTACATTTAGTATGCTACCATGACCACTAAAAATTAGTACACTAAAAAGTTGAGGTAACTTGAAAATATCTGTGGGGTATTTTGTGCTAAAACTTCACACACACACTCTGGGGACATCAGAGATTTATTTTACATCTTGTGAAAAGGGCATTTTACCACCCCTTTAAGTAAAAAGCTACACATAGCCCCTTTAAATAAATTTAAAAACCTCAGTATGTTTCTTCTGTGAGATTATTGTGTGCTGTTGAGTTTATTTGTTTTCATTTTTCCACGAAAGAAAGTCTCTCACAAAGAGACAGGCAGCGCAAGCTTGTTACCAAATACACTATCCATTATCATTCGCTCTATACACTGAATGTAGCTAATGAAATCAGAATCATCCTCGCGTTACAATGCTTCCCTAGTTATTTTTAAGATAATTGTCTGGCCGGGCAAGTAAAACTCTTATTTCACTTGCCCCTTAAAAAAAAAACAACACCACTTGTCCCGGACAAGCAAACAAGCGTTAATGTCGAGCCCTGAAATGCAAAGTTGAACCAAAGTTAACCGTTGTTAAATGTTGATCAATTTAAAGACTTCAAGTGATAAAAAAAAATACTAATAGGTTCCTTATTTTACATTTTCCTTTTTCTGCTCTGCGCCCCAGAACGCTTCACACATCTAGGCCTATTGTTGTGATTGAATTCACTGGAGGCAAGATGTAGAGAACCCAAATGCAACTTTACTACAAAACATAATCAAACATAAAACAAGGGCATGACAAGGCATGAAACAAGAACAACAGCAGGAAACAATCAATACTAGACAAAGACACAGGGGCAAACATGAGGGCTTAAATACAAAGACTAATTACAAGACAATCAACACCTGTGAACAATGATCAGACAATTAACAAATGACAAGACACATGGCAGGATCACATGACAATCGGAATCACATGACAGACAAGAACAAGGAACAAGACACAAAACCCACACCGTGACACCTATCCACTTTTGGTCATGGGACAGACTTAAAGTAGTTGAGTTGAGAGGTTAATATTGACATAATAAAATAATCAGTTAAAAATGCTTAACAAAAGTGAAATAAAAACGTTTCCTTTCATAATTGCATCATTTTTTGATTATTTCTAAAGTTTTATTAAAGGAGATTTTCAAATAATTATTTTGTCACAATGGTGCATGTACACAATAAGTGCTTTTGTATCAAATTATTAGTTTGAATGTTAGCACATGCTGTAGTTAAAGACACTTATTATAAAGTGGGACCAAAACAGTTTGCATTGATCTCACTAAAAGGTTACAATAATATGTTAAAACATGAAATGCATGTTATGAACATGCTGATCCCTGGTCTCTCTGGTTCTTCTTATCCCGCAGATGGCAGAACTGCACCAAGGCAGAAATTTCATTGAACTCTCAAAAATTCAGATGATTGGAAAATATTGTTCATGTAGCCTACATTTATATAAACATTTCAAGAATGACTGCTCATACATGAGTTGTTTCAAACATAACTGTGCTTGTGGTCTGTCTGAAATCTGTACATTTCAATTGTCAATTTGTACATTTCTATTTAAATCCATATTTCCTTTCCACATAAGCAACTGATTACAATAAATTGGATAATGTACAATCAGAAAATAAACTTCTGGCTGCAGCAATAAACAATATCAGATGGTACATTATCCATTATATATACAGCATAGACAACATATGCAGATATTTTCATAAAGAATAATTCAAATATAAAATATAAATGATTAAGATATTCAGACACAGTTTTTAATGTTCTTTAGGCTAAATGATTTAAATCGTCTTTGAACTACACATTATTATCTTGTCTTTTTTTGAGGAGTGTTTACCTTGTGTTGATCTGTTCTCTGTAGTCTTACGGTCTTTGTTTAGGCTCACCGAAAGCAAAAGTCTCTATAATAATGTACTCTATAATAGTACTAATGTACAGTAGCAAAACTGCAATGACATCATTCCATCTCTATCTCCCAATGCATCTATTAAAGCTATTGTTCACCTCAAAAAAATTATTTCATAACCTTATATTGTTCCTGAAAGTCACCAATATAACCAGGTTCATTTAGATCTGTGAGTGACCTGGTTGTTTTGAGATTTATAGTGCAAAATGACTTGTGTTTTAGTCTATTTCACACAAATCTATTCCATGGCTTCAGGAGACTTTGAATACAGAGCATGAGTCATATGGGCATTTTTGTTCGAAGCTCATCTACATTGTGTCCATTCATATTCATTCCGTGGAAAACACAGCCAGAATATTTCCTTTTATCATTCATGGAAGATAGTTTTTTTGACGGTGAGTATATGATGACGTAATTCTCATTATGGATGAATTTGCTTTACTTTATTATTTACCTTGTCTGCCTTGGTGCAAACTCATCTGATATTTTCTTCTTTTTTTCTTCTTTTTTTTGTTATTTGCACAGTCAAAGATTCATTTGTGTGATTTCACGCATTGCTTCTCTCTGTCACACAAATACTGTGTTTGGAAGGCAAATCTAGACAAGAATTATTTACATCCCCACAGCTGACCTTCCTTTAGGTCTCTCTCTCTCTCTCTCTCTCTCTCTCTCTCTCTCTCTCTCTCTCTCTCTCTCTCTCTCTCTCTCTCTCTATGTCTCTCTCTCTGTCTCTCTGTCTCTGTCTCTCTCTCTCTCTCTCTCTCTCTCTCTCTCTCTATCTCTCTGTCTCTCTCTCTCTCTCTCTCTCTCTCTCTCTCTCTCTCTCTCTCTCTCTCTCTCTCTCTCTCTCTCTCTCTCTCTCTCTCTCTCTCTCTCTCTCTCTCTCTCTCTCCTGAAAGGCAAAGTCAGCTTGTGTGTTTTGATGCGGAGACACGCTCCACCTTGCCTCAGGACAGCTGTAGTTCAGACAGACAGAAATAAGAAATAAAATAAAGTGAAAGAAAACTCAAAAAAAAATGTCACTGTAGGCCCGGGGACATTTCCTGTATGACCAAAGCCACCAATTGAAAATGGGAGCAAATTCATGTATTTCGTCTGGACATATTTAGACACCCAAATTTAAAAGAGTGTGATCCTATCCTAGCATTTTGTGTCTGTTGCTTTGTTTCTCAGCATAAAATTGATACCGATGCAAATTTTAAAATTTTGTAACACTTTCATTTTTTTACATTACTGAATTAGTTTACATGAACTAAAAAAAAACAAACATTTGTTTTAGTTTGTTAATTTTAACATGTGGTCCCACTTTATATTAGATGCCTTAAACTACTACTTACATAAAAAAAAAAAGAATCGTTTGGTACAATGTACTTTGTAATGGAGCAGATGAAGATGACGGTTAAGAGAACCAAATAAAGTGCAGTTTATTTACAATAATGAAGATCTAAAATGTGAAACAAAACAAACTCAATCTTGACATGATACAAAACACATGAAGTGTGGAAACAGCATAACGTTCATCAATAACAAGTAGATGAGGCAAACATGAAGGCTTAACCCTGCGGTGTTGAAAACCCTATAACACCTTTTGTGTTCTCCGTCAAATATAAGGCCTACAATCATTCAGTAAAAAAAAAAAAAAAAAAACTTTCCTAATTGAAAGAAAACAGGTTTACAAAAAGACTGAATCCAATATTTGGTGATAATATAGCATAACGAGAGATTTTTATGTTTTTTTTTTTTAAGCTAATCATTTTTGACCGGGTACATTTTGTACAAGATAAAAGCATTTGAAAACAAACTTCCTGGTTAAAAATTAAAGCACACTAATGTGATAAATTGTACTATTTTTTTTTTTTTTTTTATTAATTCAATATTGCCCAAATTACCCACAAATAATGCTTTTTTTAGGCAGAAATTGAGGTGCATAAGCTCAGATAAAAGAGCCCTACAATCAATTAGATCCTAAAAGAAACACAAAACCTGTGCTAATCGAAAAGAAAACAAGTTGACAGAAAAAGTTAATTCAGTATTTGGTTATAATAGGCCTATAAAGTAATGAGAGATTTATAAGCAATTTTTTGTAAGCCGGTCATTTTTGATTGAAAAATTTAAAAAATTTAGGGGAAGTACTTATACCCTGTGTGAAGCAAAGGAAATCCTCTCCGGGTCAAAACGACTCAAACACAACCTGAACTGAAGGTTAAATATATGATACAGGGGCGCATATGACTATGACAACCAATGAGAGAATGATATCTGAAACGAAGGAACCAATGAAAACAAGACACATATACAAAGGAACCAAACAGGGTTCTCTTGACAAACTAAAAGATATAAATTACATTTGTATGTATTCTACATAAAAGATATAGATTGTATTGAATATCAGCTTACTTATTTGGCTCAAGATAAGGATTTATTGAGTCCATCAAAATAAAAGAGATGAAAACCTAAACAGGATGCAAAACCTCAAACCAAACGTAACATACTAATTGTGTTGATGTTGTATTGCAGAACACTTTGTTCTGCCAATGAGTTGGATACGGGTAAGGTTAGTACAGATTTGGGGGTATGGGTCGGTTTAAGGATGGGATAAGGGGCCTCATTATAGATGCAATTACAGAATGTTTCCATTGTTATTTTTATTTATCAAGCATCGCGTTAGTTCTGGCAGGTCACGTTAGTCAAGCTCGCATCAGCTGACTCTCAGCTGATCCACGTCTACCTATAGGAATACAACGCCTATCACTGTATACATATACGGGGGCTGGTCATATAATTAGAATATCATAAAAAAGTTGATTTATTTCAGTAATTCTATTAAAAAAATGATGAAATTTGGATATTATATTCATTCATTACACACAGACTGATATATTTCAAGTGTTCATTCCTTTTAATTTTGATGATTATAACTGACAACTAATGAAAACCCCACAATCAGTATCTCAGAAAATTAGAATATTGTGAAAAGGTTCAATATTGAAGACACCTGGTGCCACACACTAATCAGCTAATTAACTCAAAACACCTGCAAAGGCCTTTAAATGGTCTCTCAGTCTAGTTCTGTAGGCTACACAATCATGGGGAAGACTGCTGACTTGACAGCTGTCCAAAAGACGACCATTGACATCTTGCACAAGGAGGGCAAGACACAAAAGGTCATTGCTAAAGAGGCTGGCTGTTCACAGAGCTCTGTGTCCAAGCACATTAATAGAGAGGTGAAGGGAAGGAAAATATGTGGTAGAAAAAAGTGTACAAGCAATAGGGATAACCGCACCCTGGAGAGGATTGTGAAACAAAACCCATTCAAAAATGTGGGGGAGATTCACAAAGAGTGGACTGCAGCTGGAGTCAGTGCTTCAAGAACCTCCACGCACAGACGTATGCAAGACATGGGTTTCAGCTGTCGCATTCCTTGTGTCAAGCCACTCTTGAACAAGACACAGCGTCAGAAGGGTCTCGCCTGGGCTAAAGACAAAAAAGACTGGATTGCTGCTGAGTGGTCCAAAGTTATGTTCTCTGATGAAAGTAAATTTTGCATTTCCTTTGGAAATCAAGGTCCCAGAGTCTGGAGGAAGAGAGGAGAGGCACATAATCCACGTTGCTTGAGGTCCAGTGTAAAGTTTCCACAGTCAGTGATGGTTTGGGGTGCCATGTCATCTGCTGGTGTTGGTCCACTGTGTTTTCTGAGGTCCAAGGTCAACGCAGCCATCTACCAGGAAGTTTTAGAGCACTTCATACTTCCTGCTGCTGACCAACTTTATGGAGATGCAGATTTCATTTTCCAACAGGACTTGGCACTTGCACACAGTGCCAAAGCTACCAGTACCTGGTTTAAGGTCCATGGTATCCCTGTTCTTAATTGGCCAGCAAATTCGCCGAACCTTAACCCTATAGAAAATCTATGGGATATTGTGAAGAGGAAGATGCGATAGGCCAGACCCAACAATGCAGAAGAGCTGAAGGCCACTATCAGAGCAACCTGGGCTCTCATAACACCTGAGCAGTGCCACAGACTGATCGACTCCATGCCACGCCGCATTGCTGCAGTAATTCAGGCAAAAGGAGCCCCAACTAAGTATTGAGTGCTGTACATGCTCATACTTTTCATGTTCATACTTTTCAGTTGGCCAACATTTCTAAAAATCCTTTTTTTTTGTATTGGTCTTAAGTAATATTCTAATTTTCGGAGATACTGAATTTGGGATTTTCATTAGTTGTCAGTTTTAATCATCACAATTAAATGAAATAAACATTTGAAATATATCAGTCTGTGTGTAATGAATGAATATAATATCCAAATTTCACTTTTTGAATGGAATTACTGAAATAAATCAACTTTTGATGATATTCTAATTATATGACCAGCACCTGTATAAGCTCCTTCAGTATTATCAGCAGCTATCGCGTTTCTCAGGAGCTAATTACCCTCCTCCATCCCCAGCTCCTCCTCTCATCAGTCAGGATTTGGTTTTCCCCTTGAATCAGAATAAATTCTCGAATTATGTTGTACTTTAAAATCTTGAATTAACGATATTGCTTGCATTCATGTTGGTTCTGTTCTGTTTACCCTAAGGGGGGTTATTGCTGCTATTATCCATGCTAGGCTGCATGGAAGCGCAGGGAGTTCTCGCCCAGAATGGAACCATACCGCCAATCCAAAATGTATGCTAATTGTCAATCGTATTTGACGATAGTGGTCCTGACTGAAATTGTGTTAAGTAATTTGAATTGCACAGTATTACTGGAAATTTGAACTCTCACACAGTATGACATCATTCCAGCTCCCATAAATGGCAATGCAGAAACTGGGCTGTTGAGTTGTTGAGATGTCCAGCAATTAACACAGAGAGTGTTTGTGGCCATTATGAAACGTTGAGTATGCTTACACTAGGATGACATAACTAGCACTGACATGTGTCCTTCACGCATCATTACTGTGGCCATAGATAAACAGCAGACAAACACACATGAGACGTGACTCAGAATCGAAGGGGACTTAACAAACCAGAGTCTGAAACATCTGAAGTGTGTGAAACGCGTGCTCCCCTGCTGACCTGTCAAGGATTATTCAATGCCAGAACCTTCAATGAAAGTTTTTCTGCTTTTGAAATGACTAAAGGCTACTGAATAAGTACTGACAACAGAAATATGTGTGTTCCCAAATAAACCATGTTACGGAGCCCCTAAAGGTACATGGTGATGGAAAAAAATATGAGATGGTAACACTTTACAATAACGATCATTGTTAACATTAGTTTACTACATTATTTAGCATGAACTAATAATGAACTGCTCTTACAGCATTTATTAATCTTTGTTAATGTTAATTTCAAT
The DNA here is from genome assembly GCA_026230005.1 of Gila orcuttii. Taxonomy (NCBI): domain Eukaryota; kingdom Metazoa; phylum Chordata; class Actinopteri; order Cypriniformes; family Leuciscidae; genus Gila; species Gila orcuttii. The sequence goes on along the minus strand of JAPDVR010000007.1, from coordinate 8,841,226 downwards.
GTTTACTAATACTTTATTAAAATCTTGTTAACATTAGTTAATGCACTGTAAACTAACATGAATATTACGTCCGCTAGGGATGAGACGCAATAAGTTGAAGACTGCAGAAATGCGACAGGCTTCCAGCAGGCCGTCAGACCAAAGGAAAGAACCAAAGAAGATAAACAACATAAATTATAACAAGATTTATTGTATTTAAGAGTTATCACAGAAAAAGATAACAAGAGTTTAAACCACATTCATCAGTGGGGACAACTGGTCCAAACAAAAAAAAGGAATAATAAAAATAAAGTTATAATTAATCCACAGAAGACCGAGTAAAGCAATAAAACTCAAAAGAGTGGCATTTTCGTCAGAGAGACCCAAGGCCCAAAATAACAAACAAAAGCCCCAATCTAACAAAAATAAAAAGGCGATGTAACTAACCTAACACAAACAAAAGAAAAGAAACGTCTCGGTTACGTATGTAACCCTCGTTCCCTGAGTAGGGAACGGAGACGTTACGTCGGATGACGACGAAATGGGGTTTCGCTTAGAAAGCCTATCAACTTCGAGTATTACAAAACGAGCCAATGGGAAAGAAATGCCATGGGTCTGCGGAATTTGCATGACGTAACTCCACCCCACCTCGTGGGTATAAAAGGAGGAAGTCCGCAACAGCAGTTTATGTTTCTTCGCTGAGGAGCCAAGACTGAGCTCAGGCGATCCCCGCGGTACAGCGGAAAGTGGCAGGCAGACGTAACGTCTCCGTTCCCTACTCAGGGAACGAGGGTTACATACGTAACCGAGACGTTCCCTTTCGTTGTCACTCCGAGTTACGTCGGATGACGACGAAATGGGGTTACCAGTCTAATCACGCCACCTTCTCAGCTGTCTTCCAGTGCCCTGCGTAAATCGAGATCCCTGTCATAGACTGGACGAAGGACTCCATTTAACACAGGAATACCAAGGTACACTGGGAAGCATATCCCAAGCTAGCGGAAGTATGCAATTAATGCCAACCCAGAGGGGGGGGGACTTAGAGAATACACATATGACCCGAAGGAAACATATGGAGAACACTGGGGTGTCCAGCCGCAGGTGGAATATTTCAACCCCAGGGGTGGCAAGGTGGCTTGCCAAGGGAAAGACACATGCTCAGAGAGGCTTACAGTGGAAATACACATGTGGGGGTCGCTCAGGGGAGGGACCATGCACACGGGAGGCACCTAGCCGACGCGCAGGCAATAGACACTGGCGCCGACGTCAGGAGTGCTGGAGGAACCCAGGGCTTTCGGGAAGCTCACCTGAGGAGAATATCGCACGTATCCAGTCCGTGGAGTGGAATGGCGAGCAAGCGAAGACACCTGAGCGGGTCCGGTACTAGCTAGTTGAAGCGAGTACATGAGAGGACACTGGCTCCACTCGGAGATTATAGAATCTGGCGAATGTGTTAGGTGTCGCCCAGCCTGCAGCTCTGCAGATGTCTGTTAGCGAGGCGCCATGCGCTAGAGCCCAAGAGGATGCCACACTCCGGGTGGAGTGGGCCGTCACACCAAGGGGGCACGGTCGACCTTGCTGCTGGTAACCCAAGGCAATGGCGTCCACTATCCAGTGAGACAACCTTTGCTTGGAGAGAGCCTTTCCCTTCAGCTCCCACCATAACAGACAAAGAGCTGGTCTGAGGTCCTGAAACACCGCGTCCTGTCTACATAGGCGCGAAGAGCGCGTACTGGACAGAGCAGTGCCAAGGCTGGGTCTGCCTCCTCCGGGGGCAGCGCTTGCAGGTTCACCACCTGGTCCCGAAAGGGAGTGGTAGGAACCTTGGGCACATATCCGGGCCGGGGTCTCAGGATCACGTGAGAGAAAGCCGGACCGAATTCCAGGCACGCTTCGTCGACGGAGAATGCGTGCAGGTCCCCTACCCTCTTGATGGAGGCCAGTGCAACCAGGAGCGCTGTCTTCATTGACAGGAACTTAAGCTCAACTGATTGCAGGGGCTCAAAGGGAGCACTCTTCAGGGCAGTTAGAACCACTGAGAGGTCCCAAGAGGGAACGAGAGGAGGACGAGGAGGATTTAGTCTCCTCGCTCCTCTCAGGAACCTGATGACCAGGTCGTGCTTCCCTACCGACTTACCTTCGACTAGGTCATGGTGTGCGGCAATGGCGGCAACATAGACCTTAAGGGTGGAGGGAGACAGCCTTCGCTCCAACCCTTGCTGAAGGAAGGAAAGCACAACGCTGATCGAGCATCTCCGGGGGTCTTCTCGGTGAGAAGAGCACCAGTCGACGAAGAGGTTCCACTTCAACGCGTAGACGTGTCTCGTGGACGACGCTCTAGCGGAAGTGATGGTAGCCGCCACCGCTGGTGGAAGGGTACTCAAACCTACCTCGAGCCGTCCAGGAGCCACACGTGGAGGCTCCAGAGATCGGGGCGAGGGTGCCACACGGTGCCCCGTCCCTGAGAAAGAAGGTCCTTCCTCAGAGGAATGGGCCAGGGAGGTGCTGTCGCGAGGAGTGCAAGTTCGGGGAACCAGGTCCGGCCGGGCCAATACGGCGCGACCAAAATGACCTGCTCCTCGTCCTCCCTGACCTTGCGCAAGGTCTGCGCAAGAAGGCTCACTGGGGGAAACGCATACTTGCGGCCCTGCGGCCAGCTGTGCGCCAGTGCATCCGTGCCGAGCGTGCCCTCGGTCAGGGAATAATACTGGGCGCAATGGGTCGAGTCGTGGGAGGCAAACAGATCTATCTGTGCGTCCCCGAACTGGTCCCAAATCAGCTGAACCGACCGGGGATGGAGCCGCCATTCTCCCGGGAGGAGTTGAAACCGTGAGAGCTCGTCGGCTACACAGTTCAGAGCTCCGGGGATAAAAATGGCACGAAGCGACCTCAGATGCTTCTGGCTCCATAAGAGGAGGTGGCGGGCGAGTTGCGACATACGGCGGGAGCGCAGACCACCTTGACGGTTGATGTACGCTACAGTGGCGGTATTGTCTGATCGGACTAGTACGTGTTGGCCCTTGAGCACGGCCCGGAAGCGGCGCAGAGCAAGACGTACAGCCAGCAACTCGAGGCAATTGATGTGCCATAGGCGCTGGGGTCCTATCCAGGAGCCCGCGGCAGCACGTCCATTGCACATGGCGCCCCAGCCCGTGGAAGAGGCATCTGTCGATACAACAACATGCCGCGAAGCTCGTTCCAGGGGCACTCCGGCCCGTAGAAAGCTGAGGTCCGCCCACGGGGTGAAGGTCTGACGGCAGGTCGGAGTAACTGGTACTCGGAGGGTGCCGTGTTGCCATGCCCACCTCGGGACTCGGTCGCGAAGCCAAAGCTGAAGCGGTCTCATATGAAGCAATCCGACCGGCGTTGCCGCGGCTGCAGATGCCATATGCCCCAGGAGCCTCTGAAAAAGTTTCAGTGGAACCGCACTCTTGCCCTCGAACTGTCTCAGGCAAGTCAGCAGTGACTGCGCGCGCTCGCTCGTAAGCTGCGCGGACATGGCGACCGAGTCGATGTCCATACCGAGAAAAGAGATCCTCTGCACGGGGCAAAGTTTGCTCTTCTCCCAGTTGACCCGAAGGCCCAGACGAGCTAGGTGCCGGAGCACTAGGTCCCTGTGTTCGCAAACCTGATCTCGAGAGTGGGCTAGGATCAGCCAGCCGTCGATATAACTCAGGATGCGAACCCCGTGTTCCCGAAGGGGAACAAGGGCAGCCTCGACGACCTTCGTGAAGGTGCGAGGAGACAGGGCTAGCCCGAAAGGGAGAACCGCGTACTGGTATGCCTGCCCCTCGAAAGCAAACCGTAGGAACGGTCTGTGTCGAGGAAGAATGGAGACATGAAAGTAGGCGTCCTTCAGGTCGATCGCTGCAAACCAATCCTGGGGCCGCACGCATTCGAGAACGCGTTTGGCGGAGAGCATCTTGAACGGCAGCCTGTGAAGGGAGCGGTTCAGCACGCGCAAGTCCAGGATTGGCCGTAACCCACCGGTTTTCTTGGGGACAATGAAGTAGGGGCTGTAGAACCCGGACCTCATCTCGGCTGGAGGGACAGTCTCGATTGCACCCTTCGCCAGCAGGGTGGCAATCTCTGCTCTCATGATAGGGGCATTGCCACCGACCAAAGTGGACTCCCCTGAAGCGGGGAGGAGACCGTGCGAACTGAATCGCAAGCCGAGCCTGATGGTGCGCGCGATCCAGCGGGACAGACGGGGAAGCTCTAACCAGGCTCCCAGGAACTGAACCAGCGGGATCAAGCGGACGACAGGCGTCCCCCCGGAGGGGCAGCGAAGCAGAGTAACTGGCCCAGACGTGGACGGCATAGCGGCCCGGTGTGGGGGCACAGTTAGCAACCGCGCCCTGACAGAGGAGGCCAGGGGAGGACCATGCTGGTCGTCCCGCGGGGGCCTGCTCTGGCAGGGGTCTGGCGACAGAGGGGGACAGGGGCGAAGCGGTCCGTGGACGGCACGCCGTGTCAAGCACCTCTGGGACAGAGGGGGACGAGGAGAGCACGGCTTGTGGGCGGCGCTCTGTGTCGTCCGAGAACTCTGTCTTCCCAGAGACGGGAGAGTCAGTTCTTAGGAGAATAAGGATTTTTCCCCGGCCCTCCACCGGGGAAAGGAGTGGTCCTGCTACCAACTCCTGGAAGAACTGAGTCCCATCTCTGTGGAGCCCGTCTCAGGAGCGCCGCTTAACCCGGCACGTAGCGGGGGGCGGGGCTGGAGAGGGCTGAGGCGTCCGCCCGCGGCTTCCAGAGCCGGCCCGTCTCTTTAAACGGGCGGGGTGGGAGCCGCGGGGGGGGCGCCTTCGGCAGTGGGCAGACCGAGGGATCTGAGCGGACGGCGGGCCATCGGGACAGAATCACGTCAGTCTGCACATGGGCGGTTGAGAGCTGTTGGGCGAAGTTCTCAACCGCACCGCCGAAGAGGCCGACCTGGGATATGGGAACGTCGGACAGACGGGGCCGCGCGACATTCAGCACATCAGACAGGTTCAGCCACAGAATGGTAGGCATCACCTGACCCAGGGAGCGTACGGCCACTTTCTTCGCTCGGAGAGCAAGGTCAGTGGCGGCGCGCGACTCAGTGAAGAGCCCTGGGTCAGTCCCGCCCTCGTGCAAGTCCATGAGCATCTGGGTCGAGGACCAGCAGAATGGCCATGGCCTGCAGAGAGGCGGCTGCCAGTCCCGTGGTGCTATAGGATCTCGCCACAAATGTAGACGAAAACCATAGACCACGGGCGGGTGCTTAGGATTGCGCCGAGAAGAAGCACTCTGAGGACACATAGCATCGCAACAGAGCGTTCAGCCGGGGGAACCCCAGTGTACCCGTGACAGCGGCCCCATCGAGGGGGGAAAGGCGGATGAGATCAGCGAGCGGTCCCGAGAAAACCAGGGGGTCTTCTGGGACTTCGAGATCTCATCATGCACGTCCGGGAGGGAAGGTATTGGGGTTTGCCGTGGACGAGGGTCGGCGGCCTTACCCAAAAACCAATCGTCCCAGGAAAGCATGGCCGTCATCTCTGGATCAGACTCAGGCACAGCCGTATGCACACCAGAGGGTGGCAGCTGTGACGAGTCGTCACTTCGCAGAGAATCAAACCCACCTTGTGAAGCTGCTACAAACATAGTATCATCCTCTGTAGCTTTAAATGAAACACACGGGCCACCAGAGGGTAGACTCGTGGGAATCACCTATTCACTAGCGGGCACCGCCGTTGAGGGGAGGCTGGGGTCACGGACACGGAGTCGGCGCCTTGTTCCAGACCAACACCCTCAGGTCACCCTGGCCACCAGCCGAAGATCGGGGGGTGGATGAGGGGACTCTCACTCTTGCGAGTTCACAGAGTCTCGACCTATATGACGCGATGATCATGTTCCCACAGAGAGAACATGAGTCATCCACGAGCGCTGCTCTAGTATGATCAAGCCCAAACATACCAGACAACGCTCGTGCCCATCAGAATCCGATACCAAGCTGCCGCAACCATTCGTTTTTTTTTTTTTTTTTTAAATGCACGGGCGAGCCGTCTTTAAAAAGACGTGCCGCGTGCCCTCTTTTAGAGAGAGAACTCACGTGTTGAAGCGCCCGGGGAAGCACGCGCTCTCTGATGAACCACTGCAGAGATAAGCAGGAAGCACGCACTCGCCGGAGATCGCCGTCACACCAACACTCGAGGCACTCGTTCGTAAAGCTGATAATTCAGAGTTGGCTTGTGGAGAGAAGAATACACTTGGCTCCGAAGCGAAAACATAAACTGCTGTTGCGGACTTCCTCCTTTTATACCCACGAGGTGGGGTGGAGTTACGTCATGCAAATTCCGCAGACCCATGGCATTTCTTTGCCATTGGCTCGTTTTGTAATACTCGAAGTTGATAGGCTTTCTAAGCGAAACCCCATTTCGTCGTCATCCGACGTAACTCGGAGTGACAACGAAAGGGAACTACAACAACACTTCCCTAACTACGCTCTTCGAGAAAAACATAGGAAAAGAATATTTACCCCAAACAAAAGAGCAGGTCTCTCCTACGTAACCACTCGCTACATAAAGCACGCAACCACAAGAAACATGACAACATTTATGTTTGGTCTGACGGCTGGCAGGAAGTCCGCGCCATTGCGGCCGACCCGAAGCCGCAACAGTCTTCTCTGTCAACCGGAGAAGGAGGGGTTTTTAAACAGGACCGCCAGCTGATCATCCAATTACCGCCGGCAGGCTGTTATCGAATCAACAGTAACCTAAAAGATGTACTGAACTTAAAAAAATCAACGTTGATAACATGTTGTTTATGACAATTAAAAGTAATTTACATTAAACATTTTAACTAAAAATATCAATATAGCTTTTTTTAAGCAGCACAAAAATTGCGTTTGTTAGGCTGGCAATTTCGATGACGTCACTGACATGGTAGGACCCGCGAAGATATATAGGCAGCAGCTGCAAGTCCTATATACACACACGAAAATGAGTAATTTTAATTGCATGAGTTACGCATTTGATCATGTGAGGGACAGGCCAGTAGTATCTGACTACCACCGCATGGAGGACGACCAGTTTCAGGCTCCACATACAGTACAGGATCATTTGGGGGGAAGTGTGTGGGCGCGGGCGCTGCCGGAGCATGGACACTGCACCGGACTCGATCTGTTGCAGAGAGGTCAACCTGGAACATTTGATCGGCGAAAATGCATCACCATGCACCGTTCATTTCGGATGCTGTGCGGTGAGAGAGACGTGTTGGAGGAGGCAATGCTATCTCTAAGGGATGTCCGAGCTGAGACGCTGGAGCGCCCCATAAGTAGCTGGTATGTAACAGTGTATTTTACGAATTGGCGACTGGGCTAGGCTAGGCTAACTTATATCCTTTTCTCCGACTGTTAAAGTTAACAGCGTACCGGCGGTTCACTCTTTGGGCGAGGGGGCATTTGGGAAGGATGAATAAGATTCCGTTCCCATCCTGTGCAGTAAACTAACGTTAACGTTACATCTTTTCCCCTCAGCTGAATATCAAGGATTCTAGTATGCGTTGGACTTGTAGCTAAATAAAACATTTGATGTCAGACGCTTCATGTACTCATTGACGTTTTCAACACATCTGTCTCTCGTACCTAGGATTAAACACTAGAAATCACGACTAGAATAATTTTGCTGACAAGGCAGGGGGTAGAGAGAAGCTAGCTCTGCTAGTGTTGGTTGGCAACGGAGTAGCCTACCATGCCAGTGACGTAATTGAATGTTGAAATCCAACATGGCGGCGCCCATGTAACAACAACAACATTTTCAACGTACCATTTTATCCCTTTTAACAAATTCTGCCATTTTAATAATTGTACCAATGAGAATAAATCAAATACATCTGTTATATTACATTTTTTCAAATTTCAGTTCAGTTCATCTTTAAACCCACAGAAAACACATACACAAATCTTATATAAATACATAACAAAACATGAGGACAAATACACATAACGTAACAATGAACAAACAATGAACTGCTTTATTTTTATTAACTAACGTTAACAAAGATTAACAAATAAAGTAACAAATGTATTGCTCATTGTTAGTTCATGTTAGTTAATACATTAACTAATGTTAACTAATGAACCTTATTGTAAAATGTTATCGAAAAATTATGCTTTTGCATTCTCTCAAAAATGTTTGCGTTCCCCGGAGAAACTTTGCGTTCGCTCGCAAACCTTTTGAACACAATGTTTCTTGGGGGAATGCAAAAGTTTTGCGAGCAAAAGCGAATGTTTTAAAATATATAGTTTCCTCCCATGTCATATTTGTGCCACCATTACGTCCCTCTAGCCTCTCTGTAAACTGTCCAGCGATATGTAAATGTGTGTGTGTGTGTGTGTGTGTGTGTGTGTGTGTGTGTGTAAAGACCAGGGGTGATGACTGCCTCCAGACCAGCGTCCCCCTTCAACACACACAGAGTAGAGATGCTGCTGGGAGTTTAGGTCAGTTGGACAGTTTGGGAGCAGTTCCTCCCCCCAGCTCCACTTTAACCTGGCCTATATGACCCGCTTCACACCACTGCACTTCCCCACACTGCAGACTATCACAGAAAAATCACAATAACAAAATAAACATTTCAGCAAGAAGCCGATACATTTGCAGCAATGGATGAACACAAACGCTCATTGGTAAAACATATTGGTAATACTTTATTTTACAGTGTACTTGTTAGACGTTGCATGTACTTACTACAGTAATGTGGCATAACTGTGGCATAATGTGCGCTCTCCTTTACAGAGCTAAAACAAGTAACGCCTACGCCACCCCAGCATTGAACTAGCTGGGGAAACAGCAATTAAGGGCACACAAGTTCGATCTCCTTACCCCAATCACAAAACAATGAGGCGTGGATACGTACAAAATAGATCTTTATTAAGTGATCATAAATAGTTTAAAAGACCACTGATAACAGTAAAACACTAGTGGTGGCAAACAAGGCCACTGATTTATATTGGTCAAACAAAGAAACAGAAAAGCATCGCCACTGAGCTGGGGTGCACCAGTAGCAGGACAGGCTAAGCTTCAAATCAGCCCACAGTGAGTAACCCGTGCACCAAATCTCAAAAGCACACACACACTTCAGTGAAATCCACTGCAAGAAAACCTACATCGCACACCCGTGGAAAAGGAGAGTTTCCATGCACCTCCAAGGACAGCTAGCCTGCCCGCTCTGGGTCAGCCCTGCTCCTGAACAAAATAGAAACAAAAAAATATAAATGCACAAGAAACAACAGCATTAATTGTTAAAATGCTCACAGCAATAATCAATTAACACAAAAATAAACTCACTGAAATAAATGAAATGTTGCTTACCGACAATAAAGGCAAAAGCACAAAACAAATAAAAAATTAATCTAAGGCTCCAATGCAAGGCCAAACCAAAAAAAAAAAGAAAAACAAATAACACTAAACAAAATAAGCCAAGGGGGACAATTACAAAAATATTAATAAATCAAAAAGAATTCTGAAAAGAATAACAACATTAAACTAAATAAATCATAAACCTCACAATATCAGCTTACGAACACCAAAACAAAACAAAAAAATGAAAATCACCAAAAGCAATCAAAACCAAAGCAAAACAGCAGCGTCGAAGCCAAACGCCCAATTTACTGGCCGACAAGCGGGACTTCCCGTCAGATATCCGGCAAACCAACCCCTCATACATCACTGAACAGAGAAATACTGCGTCATACATACACCGAATAAACTCAATAGTCCCGCGCACGCACATGAACAATACAATGAACATACCGAGCCGAAGAGCAGCAGTCACTCACAGCCCTCCGCTCTGTACATGCAATACATTTTCTTCCCCAACTGGAACTATAACAGCAACGCAGGAGAACCAGCCTCTTAAACAGTACAATACGTCCCCACGAACATGTAGTTCATTTATATCACTCAGTACTTAAATGTATAATTACACTGTAACAATTAAAATAAAGGGTTACACATAATCACTATTTTAAGGTGTCATTGTTAGAGTGTAATTATACATTTAAGTTCTGAGTAACTTCACAGTTTTTTTTTCGATTGCTAAACGACAGTGAGCACAACTGGAGCTACATGTGAAACTCTAACTACAGTCTGCACAGCAGCAGTTCATGTGGACCAAACTCTAGTTCGTTTTTCATTGCTTGAACACAGTTTTCAAAACTCTACACACTTATCCCATGACTTTAACCACAACCTGCACAACACTGTGGATTTACAGCACTTTGTTCAAATGCTAACACACTGCTGTCAAAACTGTGAACCAAACATTCAAAACAGAATAGAGTTCAGCTTGTGCCTTTCAAACACTGACTGCAGTTTCAGCTGAGAGGATAAGCTGGTCTTGTTTGTTATTTGTTCGAATTACAGTCTGTACTTTTAGTTTCTACATTTTTTTCTCATTACTGTAATTCCGTAAATTACTATAGACTATTGAAGCACACTGCTCATTTTCATTTACCTTAAATAAATCATGTGAAAGAATGTCACTCTTTTCTTTGAAGAAAATATTACTTTGTATGAAGTCACTGAAATTGTTCAAACTGTAAAGATGAAAAGTTTGTATTTTCTGTATTGGTGTTTGATGCTGTTTTTACTCTCAGTGTGTTCTGAGTGACAGTGTGTGTTATCTCAGTGAGGGTTGTGTAGTGTTTTTACTCTCAGTGTGTTCTGAGTGACAGTGTGTGTTATCTCAGTGAGGGTTGTGTAGTGTTTTTACTCTCAGTGTGTTCTGAGTGACAGTGTGTGTTATCTCAGTGAGGGTTGTGTAGTGTTTTTCCTCTCAGTGTATTCTGAGTGACAGTGTGTGTTATCTCAGTGAGGGTTGTGTAGTGTTTTTACTCTCAGTGTGTTCTGAGTGACAGTGTGTGTTATCTCAGTGAGGGTTGTGTAGTGTTTTTACTCTCAGTGTGTTCTGAGTGACAGTGTGTGTTATCTCAGTGAGGGTTGTGTAGTGTTTTTCCTCTCAGTGTATTCTGAGTGACAGTGTGTGTTATCTCAGTGAGGGTTGTGTAGTGTTTTTACTCTCAGTGTGTTCTGAGTGACAGTGTGTGTTATCTCAGTGAGGGTTGTGTAGTGTTTTTACTCTCAGTGTGTTCTGAGTGACAGTGTGTGTTATCTCAGTGAGGGTTGTGTAGTGTTTTTACTCTCAGTGTGTTCTGAGTGACAGTGTGTGTTATCTCAGTGAGGGTTGTGTAGTGTTTTTCCTCTCAGTGTATTCTGAGTGACAGTGTGTGTTATCTCAGTGAGGGTTGTGTAGTGTTTTTACTCTCAGTGTGTTCTGAGTGACAGTGTGTGTTATCTCAGTGAGGGTTGTGTAGTGTTTTTACTCTCAGTGTGTTCTGAGTGACAGTGTGTGTTATCTCAGTGAGGGTTGTGTAGTGTTTTTCCTCTCAGTGTTTTCCTGAGTGACAGTGTGTGTTATCTCAGTGAGGGTTGTGTAGTGTTTTTACTCTCAGTGTGTTCTGAGTGACAGTGTGTGTTATCTCAGTGAGGGTTGTGTAGTGTTTTTACTCTCAGTGTGTTCTGAATGACAGTGTGTGTTATCTCAGTGAGGGTTGTGTAGTGTTTTTACTCTCAGTGTGTTCTGAGTGTCAGTGTGTGTTATCTCAGTGAGGGTTGTGTAGTGTTTTTACTCTCAGTGTGTTCTGAGTGACAGTGTGTGTTATCTCAGTGAGGGTTGTGTAGTGTTTTTACTCTCAGTGTGTTCTGAGTGACAGTGTGTTATCTCAGTGAGGGTTGTGTAGTGTTTTTACTCTCAGTGTGTTCTGAATGACAGTGTGTGTTATCTCAGTGAGGGTTGTGTAGTGTTTTTCCTCTCAGTGTGTTCTGAGTGTCAGTGTGTGTTATCTCAGTGAGGGTTGTGTAGTGTTTTTACTCTCAGTGTGTTCTGAGTGACAGTGTGTGTTATCTCAGTGAGGGTTGTGTAGTGTTTTTCCTCTCAGTGTGTTCTGAGTGTCAGTGTGTGTTATCTCAGTGAGGGTTGTGTAGTGTTTTTACTCTCAGTGTGTTCTGAGTGACAGTGTGTGTTATCTCAGTGAGGGTTGTGTAGTGTTTTTACTCTCAGTGTGTTCTGAATGACAGTGTGTGTTATCTCAGTGAGGGTTGTGTAGTGTTTTTCCTCTCAGTGTGTTCTGAGTGTCAGTGTGTGTTATCTCAGTGAGGGTTGTGTAGTGTTTTTACTCTCAGTGTGTTCTGAGTGACAGTGTGTGTTATCTCAGTGAGGGTTGTGTAGTGTTTTTACTCTCAGTGTGTTCTGAGTGACAGTGTGTGTTATCTCAGTGAGGGTTGTGTAGTGTTTTTACTCTCAGTGTGTTCTGAGTGACAGTGTGTGTTATCTCAGTGAGGGTTGTGTAGTGTTTTTACTCTCAGTGTGTTCTGAGTGACAGTGTGTGTTATCTCAGTGAGGGTTGTGTAGTGTTTTTACTCTCAGTGTGTTCTGAGTGACAGTGTGTGTTATCTCAGTGAGGGTTGTGTAGTGTTTTTACTCTCAGTGTGTTCTGAGTGTCAGTGTGTGTTATCTCAGTGAGGGTTGTGTAGTGTTTTTACTCTCAGTGTGTTCTGAGTGACAGTGTGTGTTATCTCAGTGAGGGTTGTGTAGTGTTTTTACTCTCAGTGTGTTCTGAGTGACAGTGTGTGTTATCTCAGTGAGGGTTGTGTAGTGTTTTTCCTCTCAGTGTGTTCTGAGTGTCAGTGTGTGTTATCTCAGTGAGGGTTGTGTAGTGTTTTTACTCTCAGTGTGTTCTGAGTGACAGTGTGTGTTATCTCAGTGAGGGTTGTGTAGTGTTTTTACTCTCAGTGTGTTCTGAGTGACAGTGTGTGTTATCTCAGTGAGGGTTGTGTAGTGTTTTTACTCTCAGTGTGTTCTGAGTGACAGTGTGTGTTATCTCAGTGAGGGTTGTGTAGTGTTTTTACTCTCAGTGTGTTCTGAGTGACAGTGTGTGTTATCTCAGTGAGGGTTGTGTAGTGTTTTTACTCTCAGTGTGTTCTGAGTGACAGTGTGTGTTATCTCAGTGAGGGTTGTGTAGTGTTTTTACTCTCAGTGTGTTCTGAGTGACAGTGTGTGTTATCTCAGTGAGGGTTGTGTAGTGTTTTTACTCTCAGTGTGTTCTGAGTGACAGTGTGTGTTATCTCAGTGAGGGTTGTGTAGTGTTTTTACTCTCAGTGTGTTCTGAATGACAGTGTGTGTTATCTCAGTGAGGGTTGTGTAGTGTTTTTACTCTCAGTGTGTTCTGAGTGACAGTGTGTGTTATCTCAGTGAGGGTTGTGTAGTGTTTTTACTCTCAGTGTGTTCTGAATGACAGTGTGTGTTATCTCAGTGAGGGTTGTGTAGTGTTTTTACTCTCAGTGTGTTCTAAGTGACAGTGTGTGTTATCTCAGTGAGGGTTGTGTAGTGTTTTTACTCTCCGTGTGTTCTGAGTGACAGTGTGTGTTATCTCAGTGAGGGTTGTGTAGTGTTTTTACTCTCCGTGTGTTCTGAGTGACCGTGTGTGTTATCTCAGTGAGGGTTGTGTAGTGTTTTTACTCTCAGTGTGTTCTGAGTGACAGTGTGTGTTATCTCAGTGAGGGTTGTGTAGTGTTTTTCCTCTCAGTGTGTTCTGAGTGACAGTGTGTGTTATCTCAGTGAGGGTTGTGTAGTGTTTTTCCTCTCAGTGTGTTCTGAGTGACAGTGTGTGTTATCTCAGTGAGGGTTGTGTAGTGTTTTACTCTCAGTGTGTTCTGAGTGACAGTGTGTGTTATCTCAGTGAGGGTTGTGTAGTGTTTTACTCTCAGTGTGTTCTGAGTTACAGTGTGTGTTATCTCAGTGAGGGTTGTGTAGTGTTTTACTCTCAGTGTGTTCTGAGTTACAGTGTGTGTTATCTCAGTGAGGGTTGTGTAGTGTTTTTCCTCTCAGTGTGTTCTGAGTGTCAGTGTGTGTTATCTCAGTGAGGGTTGTGTAGTGTTTTTACTCTCAGTGTGTTCTGAGTGACAGTGTGTGTTATCTCAGTGAGGGTTGTGTAGTGTTTTTACTCTCAGTGTGTTCTGAATGACAGTGTGTGTTATCTCAGTGAGGGCTGTGTAGTGTTTTTACTCTCAGTGTTTTCTGAGTGACAGTGTGTGTTATCTCAGTGAGGGTTGTGTAGTGTTTTTACTCTCAGTGTGTTCTGAATGACAGTGTGTGTTATCTCAGTGAGGGTTGTGTAGTGTTTTTACTCTCAGTGTGTTCTGAGTGACAGTGTGTGTTATCTCAGTGAGGGTTGTGTAGTGTTTTTACTCTCAGTGTGTTCTGAATGACAGTGTGTGTTATCTCAGTGAGGGTTGTGTAGTGTTTTTACTCTCCGTGTGTTCTGAGTGACAGTGTGTGTTATCTCAGTGAGGGTTGTGTAGTGTTTTTACTCTCCGTGTGTTCTGAGTGACAGTGTGTGTTATCTCAGTGAGGGTTGTGTAGTGTTTTTACTCTCAGTGTGTTCTGAGTGACAGTGTGTGTTATCTCAGTGAGGGTTGTGTAGTGTTTTTATTCTCAGTGTGTTCTGAGTGACAGTGTGTGTTATCTCAGTGAGGGTTGTGTAGTGTTTTTCCTCTCAGTGTGTTCTGAGTGACAGTGTGTGTTATCTCAGTGAGGGTTGTGTAGTGTTTTTCCTCTCAGTGTGTTCTGAGTGACAGTGTGTGTTATCTCAGTGAAGGTTGTGTAGTGTTTTACTCTCAGTGTGTTCTGAGTGACAGTGTGTGTTATCTCAGTGAGGGTTGTGTAGTGTTTTACTCTCAGTGTGTTCTGAGTGACAGTGTGTGTTATCTCAGTGATGTCACGTTTTCTATGTGTTTAGTTATGTTCTGTGATCTTGTTTCCCCCTGTCTCTGTGATTTTGGTTTAGTCCTGTTAGTTTTTCCCGCTCCTCGTTTGTGTTCAGTTTATTCACCTGTGTTCAGTTAATTTTCCCATTAGTCCCAGTTCTTTTAAGCCCTGTGTTTTCCCTCAGTGTTTGTTGGTCGTCGTCAATTTATGGTTGTGTTATCCCTGAAGTTTGTTCTTTTGTTCTTGTATATTTATGGAAGTTTAAGTTTGTAAAATAAATCTCCTAAACTATAGCTACCGTGTCCTCGTCTTCCGCTACCCGCACACAAACCTGATAAGTGAGGGTTGTGTAGTGTTTTTACTCTCAGTGTGTTCTGAATGACAGTGTGTGTTATCTCAGTGAGGGTTGTGTAGTGTTTTTCCTCTCAGTGTGTTCTGAGTGACAGTGTGTGTTATCTCAGTGAGGGTTGTGTAGTGTTTTTCCTCTCAGTGTGTTCTGAGTGACAGTGTGTGTTATCTCAGTGAGGGTTGTGTAGTGTTTTTACTCTCAGTGTGTTCTGAGTGACAGTGTGTGTTATCTCAGTGAGGGTTGTGTAGTGTTTTTACTCTCAGTGTGTTCTGAATGACAGTGTGTGTTATCTCAGTGAGGGTTGTGTAGTGTTTTTACTCTCCGTGTGTTCTGAATGACAGTGTGTGTTATCTCAGTGAGGGTTTTGTAGTGTTTTTCCTCTCAGTGTGTTCTGAGTGACAGTGTGTGTTATCTCAGTGAGGGTTTTGTAGTGTTTTTCCTCTCAGTGTGTTCTGAGTGACAGTGTGTGTTATCTCAGTGAGGGTTGTGTAGTGTTTTTCCTCTCAGTGTGTTTTGAGTGACAGTGTGTGTTATCTCAGTGAGGGTTGTGTAGTGTTTTTCCTCTCAGTGTGTTCTGAGTCACAGTGTGTGTTATCTCAGTGAGGGTTGTGTAGTGTTTTTACTCTCAGTGTGTTCTGAGTGACAGTGTGTGTTATCTCAGTGAGGGTTGTGTAGTGTTTTTACTCTCCGTGTGTTCTGAGTGACAGTGTGTGTTATCTCAGTAAGGTTGTGTAGTGTTTTTACTCTCAGTGTGTTCTGAGTGACAGTGTGTGTTATCTCAGTGAGGGTTGTGTAGTGTTTTACTCTCAGTGTGTTCTGATTGACAGTGTGTGTTATCTCAGTGAGGGTTGTGTAGTGTTTTTCCTCTCAGTGTGTTCTGAGTGACAGTGTGTGTTATCTCAGTGAGGGTTGTGTAGTGTTTTTACTCTCAGTGTGTTCTGAGTGACAGTGTGTGTTATCTCAGTGAGGGTTTTGTAGTGTTTTACTCTCAGTTTGTTCTGAGTGACAGTGTGTGTTATCTCAGTGAGGGTTGTGTAGTGTTTTTACTCTCAGTGTGTTCTGAGTGACAGTGTGTGTTATCTCAGTGAGGGTTGTGTAGTGTTTTTACTCTCAGTGTGTTCTGAGTGACAGTGTGTGTTATCTCAGTGAGGGTTGTGTAGTGTTTTTACTCTCAGTGTGTTCTGAGTGACAGTGTGTGTTATCTCAGTGAGGGTTGTGTAGTGTTTTTCCTCTCAGTGTGTTCTGAGTGACAGTGTGTGTTATCTCAGTGAGGGTTGTGTAGTGTTTTACTCTCAGTGTGTTCTGATTGACAGTGTGTGTTATCTCAGTGAGGGTTGTGTAGTGTTTTTCCTCTCAGTGTTTTCCTGAGTGACAGTGTGTGTTATCTCAGTGAGGGTTGTGTAGTGTTTTTACTCTCAGTGTGTTCTGAGTGACAGTGTGTGTTATCTCAGTGAGGGTTGTGTAGTGTTTTTACTCTCAGTGTGTTCTGAATGACAGTGTGTGTTATCTCAGTGAGGGTTGTGTAGTGTTTTTACTCTCAGTGTGTTCTGAGTGTCAGTGTGTGTTATCTCAGTGAGGGTTGTGTAGTGTTTTTACTCTCAGTGTGTTCTGAGTGACAGTGTGTGTTATCTCAGTGAGGGTTGTGTAGTGTTTTTACTCTCAGTGTGTTCTGAGTGACAGTGTGTTATCTCAGTGAGGGTTGTGTAGTGTTTTTACTCTCAGTGTGTTCTGAATGACAGTGTGTGTTATCTCAGTGAGGGTTGTGTAGTGTTTTTCCTCTCAGTGTGTTCTGAGTGTCAGTGTGTGTTATCTCAGTGAGGGTTGTGTAGTGTTTTTACTCTCAGTGTGTTCTGAGTGACAGTGTGTGTTATCTCAGTGAGGGTTGTGTAGTGTTTTTCCTCTCAGTGTGTTCTGAGTGTCAGTGTGTGTTATCTCAGTGAGGGTTGTGTAGTGTTTTTACTCTCAGTGTGTTCTGAGTGACAGTGTGTGTTATCTCAGTGAGGGTTGTGTAGTGTTTTTACTCTCAGTGTGTTCTGAATGACAGTGTGTGTTATCTCAGTGAGGGTTGTGTAGTGTTTTTCCTCTCAGTGTGTTCTGAGTGTCAGTGTGTGTTATCTCAGTGAGGGTTGTGTAGTGTTTTTACTCTCAGTGTGTTCTGAGTGACAGTGTGTGTTATCTCAGTGAGGGTTGTGTAGTGTTTTTACTCTCAGTGTGTTCTGAGTGACAGTGTGTGTTATCTCAGTGAGGGTTGTGTAGTGTTTTTACTCTCAGTGTGTTCTGAGTGACAGTGTGTGTTATCTCAGTGAGGGTTGTGTAGTGTTTTTACTCTCAGTGTGTTCTGAGTGACAGTGTGTGTTATCTCAGTGAGGGTTGTGTAGTGTTTTTACTCTCAGTGTGTTCTGAGTGACAGTGTGTGTTATCTCAGTGAGGGTTGTGTAGTGTTTTTACTCTCAGTGTGTTCTGAGTGTCAGTGTGTGTTATCTCAGTGAGGGTTGTGTAGTGTTTTTACTCTCAGTGTGTTCTGAGTGACAGTGTGTGTTATCTCAGTGAGGGTTGTGTAGTGTTTTTACTCTCAGTGTGTTCTGAGTGACAGTGTGTGTTATCTCAGTGAGGGTTGTGTAGTGTTTTTCCTCTCAGTGTGTTCTGAGTGTCAGTGTGTGTTATCTCAGTGAGGGTTGTGTAGTGTTTTTACTCTCAGTGTGTTCTGAGTGACAGTGTGTGTTATCTCAGTGAGGGTTGTGTAGTGTTTTTACTCTCAGTGTGTTCTGAGTGACAGTGTGTGTTATCTCAGTGAGGGTTGTGTAGTGTTTTTACTCTCAGTGTGTTCTGAGTGACAGTGTGTGTTATCTCAGTGAGGGTTGTGTAGTGTTTTTACTCTCAGTGTGTTCTGAATGACAGTGTGTGTTATCTCAGTGAGGGTTGTGTAGTGTTTTTACTCTCAGTGTGTTCTGAGTGACAGTGTGTGTTATCTCAGTGAGGGTTGTGTAGTGTTTTTACTCTCAGTGTGTTCTGAATGACAGTGTGTGTTATCTCAGTGAGGGTTGTGTAGTGTTTTTACTCTCAGTGTGTTCTAAGTGACAGTGTGTGTTATCTCAGTGAGGGTTGTGTAGTGTTTTTACTCTCCGTGTGTTCTGAGTGACAGTGTGTGTTATCTCAGTGAGGGTTGTGTAGTGTTTTTACTCTCCGTGTGTTCTGAGTGACCGTGTGTGTTATCTCAGTGAGGGTTGTGTAGTGTTTTTACTCTCAGTGTGTTCTGAGTGACAGTGTGTGTTATCTCAGTGAGGGTTGTGTAGTGTTTTTCCTCTCAGTGTGTTCTGAGTGACAGTGTGTGTTATCTCAGTGAGGGTTGTGTAGTGTTTTTCCTCTCAGTGTGTTCTGAGTGACAGTGTGTGTTATCTCAGTGAGGGTTGTGTAGTGTTTTACTCTCAGTGTGTTCTGAGTGACAGTGTGTGTTATCTCAGTGAGGGTTGTGTAGTGTTTTACTCTCAGTGTGTTCTGAGTTACAGTGTGTGTTATCTCAGTGAGGGTTGTGTAGTGTTTTACTCTCAGTGTGTTCTGAGTTACAGTGTGTGTTATCTCAGTGAGGGTTGTGTAGTGTTTTTCCTCTCAGTGTGTTCTGAGTGTCAGTGTGTGTTATCTCAGTGAGGGTTGTGTAGTGTTTTTACTCTCAGTGTGTTCTGAGTGACAGTGTGTGTTATCTCAGTGAGGGTTGTGTAGTGTTTTTACTCTCAGTGTGTTCTGAATGACAGTGTGTGTTATCTCAGTGAGGGCTGTGTAGTGTTTTTACTCTCAGTGTTTTCTGAGTGACAGTGTGTGTTATCTCAGTGAGGGTTGTGTAGTGTTTTTACTCTCAGTGTGTTCTGAATGACAGTGTGTGTTATCTCAGTGAGGGTTGTGTAGTGTTTTTACTCTCAGTGTGTTCTGAGTGACAGTGTGTGTTATCTCAGTGAGGGTTGTGTAGTGTTTTTACTCTCCGTGTGTTCTGAGTGACAGTGTGTGTTATCTCAGTGAGGGTTGTGTAGTGTTTTTACTCTCAGTGTGTTCTGAGTGACAGTGTGTGTTATCTCAGTGAGGGTTGTGTAGTGTTTTTATTCTCAGTGTGTTCTGAGTGACAGTGTGTGTTATCTCAGTGAGGGTTGTGTAGTGTTTTTCCTCTCAGTGTGTTCTGAGTGACAGTGTGTGTTATCTCAGTGAGGGTTGTGTAGTGTTTTTCCTCTCAGTGTGTTCTGAGTGACAGTGTGTGTTATCTCAGTGAAGGTTGTGTAGTGTTTTACTCTCAGTGTGTTCTGAGTGACAGTGTGTGTTATCTCAGTGAGGGTTGTGTAGTGTTTTACTCTCAGTGTGTTCTGAGTGACAGTGTGTGTTATCTCAGTGATGTCACGTTTTCTATGTGTTTAGTTATGTTCTGTGATCTTGTTTCCCCCTGTCTCTGTGATTTTGGTTTAGTCCTGTTAGTTTTTCCCGCTCCTCGTTTGTGTTCAGTTTATTCACCTGTGTTCAGTTAATTTTCCCATTAGTCCCAGTTCTTTTAAGCCCTGTGTTTTCCCTCAGTGTTTGTTGGTCGTCGTCAATTTATGGTTGTGTTATCCCTGAAGTTTGTTCTTTTGTTCTTGTATATTTATGGAAGTTTAAGTTTGTAAAATAAATCTCCTAAACTATAGCTACCGTGTCCTCGTCTTCCGCTACCCGCACACAAACCTGATAAGTGAGGGTTGTGTAGTGTTTTTACTCTCAGTGTGTTCTGAATGACAGTGTGTGTTATCTCAGTGAGGGTTGTGTAGTGTTTTTCCTCTCAGTGTGTTCTGAGTGACAGTGTGTGTTATCTCAGTGAGGGTTGTGTAGTGTTTTTCCTCTCAGTGTGTTCTGAGTGACAGTGTGTGTTATCTCAGTGAGGGTTGTGTAGTGTTTTTACTCTCAGTGTGTTCTGAGTGACAGTGTGTGTTATCTCAGTGAGGGTTGTGTAGTGTTTTTACTCTCAGTGTGTTCTGAATGACAGTGTGTGTTATCTCAGTGAGGGTTGTGTAGTGTTTTTACTCTCCGTGTGTTCTGAATGACAGTGTGTGTTATCTCAGTGAGGGTTTTGTAGTGTTTTTCCTCTCAGTGTGTTCTGAGTGACAGTGTGTGTTATCTCAGTGAGGGTTTTGTAGTGTTTTTCCTCTCAGTGTGTTCTGAGTGACAGTGTGTGTTATCTCAGTGAGGGTTGTGTAGTGTTTTTCCTCTCAGTGTGTTTTGAGTGACAGTGTGTGTTATCTCAGTGAGGGTTGTGTAGTGTTTTTCCTCTCAGTGTGTTCTGAGTGACAGTGTGTGTTATCTCAGTGAGGGTTGTGTAGTGTTTTTACTCTCAGTGTGTTCTGAGTGACAGTGTGTGTTATCTCAGTGAGGGTTGTGTAGTGTTTTTACTCTCCGTGTGTTCTGAGTGACAGTGTGTGTTATCTCAGTAAGGTTGTGTAGTGTTTTTACTCTCAGTGTGTTCTGAGTGACAGTGTGTGTTATCTCAGTGAGGGTTGTGTAGTGTTTTACTCTCAGTGTGTTCTGATTGACAGTGTGTGTTATCTCAGTGAGGGTTGTGTAGTGTTTTTCCTCTCAGTGTGTTCTGAGTGACAGTGTGTGTTATCTCAGTGAGGGTTGTGTAGTGTTTTTACTCTCAGTGTGTTCTGAGTGACAGTGTGTGTTATCTCAGTGAGGGTTTTGTAGTGTTTTACTCTCAGTTTGTTCTGAGTGACAGTGTGTGTTATCTCAGTGAGGGTTGTGTAGTGTTTTTACTCTCAGTGTGTTCTGAGTGACAGTGTGTGTTATCTCAGTGAGGGTTGTGTAGTGTTTTTACTCTCAGTGTGTTCTGAGTGACAGTGTGTGTTATCTCAGTGAGGGTTGTGTAGTGTTTTTACTCTCAGTGTGTTCTGAGTGACAGTGTGTGTTATCTCAGTGAGGGTTGTGTAGTGTTTTTCCTCTCAGTGTGTTCTGAGTGACAGTGTGTGTTATCTCAGTGAGGGTTGTGTAGTGTTTTACTCTCAGTGTGTTCTGATTGACAGTGTGTGTTATCTCAGTGAGGGTTGTGTAGTGTTTTTCCTCTCAGTGTGTTCTGAGTGACAGTGTGTGTTATCTCAGTGAGGGTTGTGTAGTGTTTTTACTCTCAGTGTGTTCTGAGTGACAGTGTGTGTTATCTCAGTGAGGGTTTTGTAGTGTTTTACTCTCAGTTTGTTCTGAGTGACAGTGTGTGTTATCTCAGTGAGGGTTGTGTAGTGTTTTTACTCTCAGTGTGTTCTGAGTGACAGTGTGTGTTATCTCAGTGAGGGTTGTGTAGTGTTTTTACTCTCAGTGTGTTCTGAGTGACAGTGTGTGTTATCTCAGTGAGGGTTGTGTAGTGTTTTTACTCTCAGTGTGTTCTGAGTGACAGTGTGTGTTATCTCAGTGAGGGTTGTGTAGTGTTTTTCCTCTCAGTGTGTTCTGAGTGACAGTGTGTGTTATCTCAGTGAGGGTTGTGTAGTGTTTTTCCTCTCAATGTGTTCTGAGTGACAGTGTGTGTTATCTCAGTGAGGGTTGTGTAGTGTTTTTACTCTCAGTGTGTTCTGAGTGACAGTGTGTGTTATCTCAGTGAGGGTTGTGTAGTGTTTTACTCTCAGTGTGTTCTGAGTGACAGTGTGTGTTATCTCAGTGAGGGTTGTGTAGTGTTTTTACTCTCAGTGTTTTCTGAGTGTCAGTGTGTGTTATCTCAGTGAGGGTTGTGTAGTGTTTTACTCTCAGTGTGTTCTGAGTGACAGTGTGTGTTATCTCAGTGAGGGTTGTGTAGTGTTTTTCCTCTCAATGTGTTCTCAGTGTGTTCTGAGTGACAGTGTGTGTTATCTCAGTGAGGGTTGTGTAGTGTTTTACTCTCAGTGTGTTCTGAGTGACAGTGTGTGTTATCTCAGTGAGGGTTGTGTAGTGTTTTACTCTCAGTGTGTTCTGAGTGACAGTGTGTGTTATCTCAGTGAGGGTTGTGTAGTGTTTTTCCTCTCAATGTGTTCTCAGTGTGTTCTGAGTGACAGTGTGTGTTATCTCAGTGAGGGTTGTGTAGTGTTTTTCCTCTCAGTGTTATCTCAGTGAAGGGTTGTGTAGTGTTTTTACTGTCAGTGTGTTCTGAGTGACAGTGTGTGTTATCTCAGTGAGGGTTGTGTAGTGTTTTTACTCTCAGTGTGTTCTGAATGACAGTGTGTGTTATCTCAGTGAGGGTTGTGTAGTGTTTTTACTCTCAGTGTGTTCTGAGTGACAGTGTGTGTTATCTCAGTGGGGGTTGTGTAGTGTTTTTACTCTCCGTGTGTTCTGAGTGACAGTGTGTGTTATCTCAGTGAGGGTTGTGTAGTGTTTTTACTCTCAGTGTGTTCTGAGTGACAGTGTGTGTTATCTCAGTGAGGGTTGTGTAGTGTTTTTACTCTCAGTGTGTTCTGAGTGACAGTGTGTGTTATCTCAGTGAGGGTTGTGTAGTGTTTTTCCTCTCAATGTGTTCTGAGTGACAGTGTGTGTTATCTCAGTGAGGGTTGTGTAGTGTTTTACTCTCAGTGTGTTCTGAGTGACAGTGTGTGTTATCTCAGTGAGGGTTGTGTAGTGTTTTTACTCTCAGTGTTTTCTGAGTGTCAGTGTGTGTTATCTCAGTGAGGGTTGTGTAGTGTTTTACTCTCAGTGTGTTCTGAGTGACAGTGTGTGTTATCTCAGTGAGGGTTGTGTAGTGTTTTTCCTCTCAATGTGTTCTCAGTGTGTTCTGAGTGACAGTGTGTGTTATCTCAGTGAGGGTTGTGTAGTGTTTTACTCTCAGTGTGTTCTGAGTGACAGTGTGTGTTATCTCAGTGAGGGTTGTGTAGTGTTTTTCCTCTCAATGTGTTCTCAGTGTGTTCTGAGTGACAGTGTGTGTTATCTCAGTGAGGGTTGTGTAGTGTTTTTCCTCTCAGTGTTATCTCAGTGAAGGGTTGTGTAGTGTTTTTACTGTCAGTGTGTTCTGAGTGACAGTGTGTGTTATCTCAGTGAGGGTTGTGTAGTGTTTTTACTCTCAGTGTGTTCTGAATGACAGTGTGTGTTATCTCAGTGAGGGTTGTGTAGTGTTTTTACTCTCAGTGTGTTCTGAGTGACAGTGTGTGTTATCTCAGTGGGGGTTGTGTAGTGTTTTTACTCTCCGTGTGTTCTGAGTGACAGTGTGTGTTATCTCAGTGAGGGTTGTGTAGTGTTTTTACTCTCAGTGTGTTCTGAGTGACAGTGTGTGTTATCTCAGTGAGGGTTGTGTAGTGTTTTTCCTCTCAGTGTTATCTCAGTGAAGGGTTGTGTAGTGTTTTTACTGTCAGTGTGTTCTGAGTGACAGTGTGTGTTATCTCAGTGAGGGTTGTGTAGTGTTTTTACTCTCAGTGTGTTCTGAATGACAGTGTGTGTTATCTCAGTGAGGGTTGTGTAGTGTTTTTACTCTCAGTGTGTTCTGAGTGACAGTGTGTGTTATCTCAGTGGGGGTTGTGTAGTGTTTTTACTCTCCGTGTGTTCTGAGTGACAGTGTGTGTTATCTCAGTGAGGGTTGTGTAGTGTTTTTACTCTCAGTGTGTTCTGAGTGACAGTGTGTGTTATCTCAGTGAGGGTTGTGTAGTGTTTGGCTGCACTGAGCCTGTGTTGAGCATGTGTTAAGAGTTGTGTTGCTTGGAATGAGTTTTGCAGGTGATGTGAAGTGTTTAGCTCAGGTGACTGTTGGTATTGCAGACTGTAGTTAGAGTTTCACATGTAGCTCCAGTTGTGCTCACTGTCGTTTAGCAATCGAAAAAAACTGTAAATGATTAATGAAAAAATGTCACATAACTAAAGAAAAAAAAAATAAAGAAGTAAAATCTGTCACACTCTGTACAGCTCCTCTAAACACAACTACTACTATTATGTTCATTTGTTTTGATATATATTTTTATATAATTGAATATACCGTAAAGTTATAAAACAAAAGAACATGAACCATTTGTGTACTTATAAGATATGCATAAAAGACCCCAAAAAAAAAAAAAAAAAAAACTAGTACTTTCATTGAAACAATTTTCTCGCTTGTTTTAGACTAGGATCTTTATAGTGGCACACACTGCTTTATACAGTGAACCCGGAGCGGGATACTTTCTTCTTTCCAGTAAGTGTGAGCAGGAAATGTTAACGGAGTGGTGTGGAGCTGTCGAGTGATTGTTGAATGCTTTCAGTGAGGAGAAGAAACTGTTGTTGAGCCAATCTCTTCTGCTAGTGATCCAGTTTGTCGTATTAAAAAAGGGAAAAAGATGGTTTACATAAGACAGCAATAAACAGTCACCAATAGCGTTATTAATGAAAATGTTCAACAGTTGCGATAACAAATGGCTCTAAAAATTTTAATGGTACCATATGTATTATAGCTGTAATCTTTGGTCATAAAATATTTGTGTAAGTGACATACCATCTACTGACAAAAGAAGTTGAGCTTCTCCTCACAGTCTGTGTGTGTCCAGATCCTTGTTTGCTTGTCCAGGGCTCCACAACGAAGGTTTCTGGCAGGACACTGGGGCAGTCCCGTCTGAGACCAGGCCGTAAAGTCAAGATCATCTCCATTGACCCATCTCCACTCTCCTGCTAGAAAGCGTAAACCAGTCCACACATATCCAGTTTCAGCCTGTGTGATTTTCCCTAAAGCAGAATTCATCCTGTTCATTGAGTTCAGACTCGCCAGATCATTATAATGTTTTCTGCAGTATTCCAGAGCTCCTTCCCAGCTCTCTTTCTGCCGCACCAGAACAAACTCTATGTTCATACAGAAGAAGGCTTTTCTCTATTCGTGCATCTACTGTCATGCAGTTTCTTATGATCTTTGTGTAGAAAAGCACATTTATCATGATCAGGTTGTTTAGGATACCAGCTAATTTGTTTTGCATTTTCTCCTCCGGTCCACTTCCAGAATCCAAAATCTTTGTAGAGACCAACCCAGGCATCAGAAGTTTGACCAACTGCATCTTCCAAAAATTGCTGCTCCTCGCTCTCATTGGTGAAGGTGGACAGGTCATGAAAGTTAGTTCTGCAGTGCTGTAGCGCAGAAACCCAGTTCTTTTCCTCATTCACAAAGAAATGTTGTTTAATGAGACCGGAGGAGAGTCCGTAGAGCTCCAGGATTAGGAGCACAGTGAGTGTCGTCTTCATCTTCATCCAGTGAAGAGATTTCATTATTTTTCAATGATTAGTTGAGGTAGAGGCCAGAATTTTGCATGATGACACTGACTCTCTTTTACTTAAACTGACATACAGCCAATGACAAAAGAGTGTGAGGGTGTGACCAATCACAGCACACCTTTACAGTCGGAACAAACAAATCAGCGGCATTTAACTAATCAAATAAACCTCATAATATTTCTAAGAAAGAAACTGTGGGCAGAGAAAACTGGCATGGAACTTTTTTTCATGTGCTCCTACAATTTACAAAAATAACTGTTTATTTTCCAGGGAGGCCGTCCTTAGGACAGTATAACCGGTGTGACCTGTGCCATGCTTAGGACGACCCTGTTTCAAGGCATTCTGATATACCTTTAAAACCTGTCATCATCTGACTTTCTCTCGTGTTCTCTGTTTTACAGACCCAGTGGATTGTTTTTCCATACAAACATGCAAATTAAATCCAGCAGTGAAATTTGTCTCATGTATGGAGTCTTGAACTTGCTTGGTTTGTCTCTGGCTCAGTTATATAAAAACACATAAGTGATGTCCAGAATTTTCTATATTGCAGCTGCTGGTTTTAAAACAAGGATTGACTGTCCCCAGGTTTAATGTGTGCCATTTTCTTTTCAATTATTACGTTTATTTTAACAATTAAAATAGAGGTTTTTAGCTTGTCCCTTGATTTATTGTCCACTGTAATTTTTGACTACTTTCATTTCTAATGTAAGTTGGAAAAGTTAAATAACATCTTATAAAGCAGATCCTCAAGATCCTCTATTATTTTAATTGTCTATGTTTATTTTTCTAATTTGACGTGGTCAACCTCAAAATGTCCCCTTTGTTGAGGGAAATATGAAACATTTTTCAAAATAACAATTTTAAAAACCATGCCATTCTTTATTTGATAAACCTTCCCTATGTTAGCTTCTTTTGCTCATGGTGCAGTGGCTGATTTTAGGTCAGAATTTGCCATCTGTTAGTGTCTACTCTGTTGTATCTGAAAAGCTAACAGAGTGGGCACTGAGAGTGCACATAGTGATTGTGAAAGTAATTTATGTTTAAAGTTGAAGTAGTAGTGTTACATATTGTTGTTGCCAATCAAAATCAAACAAAGTTCAAACAACAGTAATATTGTAACAGGTTCTGAGAAATAGGAAATCATCCATCCATCCATTATTTACACAGCTTGTCCACTCTGTTATTTCTTTGTCCACACTACGTTTTGTTCTTTTTTTTTTTTTGTACAATGATTTCATAAAATCAGTGTAACATGGTTCGTTGTTATGGGAATAAGGAGGCGGGAACCAGCGAACATTCAAGACTTTAATAATAAAATAAACAAATACAAAATGAAAATAAAGACAGCAGCCCCTCACTGATGGTCACATACAGTATTACAAAACACAACAGAAAATCCAGGCCTGGCCTCTCTCGATCTTCACTGTCGTCGCTCCTCCTTTATTTAAGTTTTCCTCTAAGTCAGTTTGTTATTGTGTTTGATATGTAATTGAGTTGGTAACTTGATTGCTTTTGTTTTGTCAGGTGTGATGTACAGTATGATAAATCCAAATAAACAACATTCACATTCACTCAAAGTTCACTTCAAAAACAAATTCAGACTCTTTTCTTTAAAACAAAGTGAGGAATAAATAAATATGTTTGCATGGGAAATGGTTACAGACGAGCAGACATGCATTTGCCTGGTGTATGTACTGTAACAATTTGCTGAACTTTCAAAAACTTTAACTTCTTAGAAGGATGGTAACTGTCAAAGCTACTTTTAAAATCAAAGCATACCAAGGTTGAACAGAAAGAGATGGACAAAGAGAAATTCTGCAAAATACATAAGAAAATAAAATGAATAGGTTTTAAATTCAATTAAAAGCAACATTTTGGTAGATTTTTGTTTTTAAAATTCATAAAAATGTAATTGTGATGGAAAAAGCGACATGATGGAAAAACATTTTTAAATACAACTCTTCATTGTAAAATGTACTTAATTCTATGAAATACTGTAAGTCCCTTTTGCTGATGGTTATCACAGACACGCATTCATTTTCTTTTCCCCAGAAGGCATCATAATGGAAATGTAATGGAAATTTAAATGCTACAGTGACCAAAATTTGCATGATTTGAGGCTCAGGCTTAGTCACTAAGCCATCAAACATTACACATTTTTACTTTTTCATTTTTTACATTTTTTAATTTTTTTCAGTAGAATTATCTTAAAACGGCTTTTACTTTGACATTGTTATGGTTTTACAAAAAATAAATGTCTTTGTGTTCCTTTTTCATCATTCTATTTTACTTTTATCACTGTACTAATAAAGTACCGAATACAATGATTGGATGAACATTTTTTGGTCCTGAGACTTCCACAGATGATAGATGTAATATATATATATATATATATATATATATATATATATTCAGACCCCTCTATTATTGATTGCTATCAGGGTGTGAAGAGAGTTTTAACCAGAATAACAAAAGAGTGTTTATGATAAAAATTGCCTACCCTAGCTTTAATTAGTATCACCTGTTCCTTGTTTACCCGTCATTTTGTATGTGGATTTATGGCCTTGTGTTTCAGTCCTTAGTTGTCTGTTTTTGATGTTTTTGATGTTTTTGTGTTTAGATCACTGCTCTCCTACGGTCCTATTCTCCATTGCCCTAGCGTATGGCTATATCGAGTTTGTTTTGTGTTTTTATTAAATAAAAGTACTGCCAATATAGATCAGTTTGTAACACATTGTGTCAGGAGGAAAAATAGGGATACCTCACAGCTGAAGTTATTGCAGAGGCCAGACAGACTCACGGAGGCGATTGGCATCTCACAAGTCGCACTTTATTCCCCAATCGAAATCGTGTAACTGTCTGTCACACGTTCTACCATCCACATCGTTACTTAATAAACAAAATAAGATAAAAATGAGCATCAAACAGAAATAACCCACATACATGGGGTGTTTGAGGAGTTCAGCACATACAATACAGACTGCAGACAGTTCAACAGGGAGTGCGCAGCTCTTAAAGGAGCCACACTTTATTTCCACTCGTTACAGATTTCCCCTGACCAAAAAAAAAAAGTCTGCCCTCAGCCGTACACAGCAAAGGAAAACCATGAACATGCTAGAACAATAACAATTAACACTCTGGAATAACACTCTAATGTAGTCTGCTGTCCTTAATACAAGTCAAACCTTTGTGTATGGTAGGGGTTAGTGCACTTATTCACCGTCCAGTCAGAAGTAATTCAAGGGACTCTTCTCTGTCTCAGTGCATAACGACTCAGACCCTGATTTGCGGGTTCGGCAGTAACTGCGTCAGATGTCAAGTCATGAGAGTCAGAGACAGCCCCACCGTCAACACTGTACTGGACACTCACTTGACCTTGCTTCTGACAATGTTCTGGCGAACTTTCATCTGAGTGTCGATTCAAAGGTTCATTTGAGTAGTCAGTACCAAGCCCCTGGTCAGCTTTAACAGATTCCTCTCTGTCTGTTTGAGACTCAAAGTTCTCATCCAAAGGTAGTGACATCTCAACATCACCATAGGAACTTCTTGTGGGCATGGCCGTGTCCCATGAATGAAAAGGCTGCAGATTTACTACATGAAACACGCCAGCATCTTCTCCAGTGTCCACGTTTGAAAGTCTGTAATTGACACTTTCTTAGAGACACGAAATGGTCAGGCACTAACTGGGGCCAACTTAGCTGTAAAGTTTGCACCAGCATCAGATCTGGGGTGGGTCTTAACTCTAACCAAGTCATCCACAGCATAGGAAACCGTAAGTCGCTTCTTGTCATAGTAATGCTTCTTTTTTATGGCTTGCACTTAGAGCAGCTCTGGCATGATCGTGAGCATCCTGCAGGGAAGATCTCAAACTCTCAGGATAGGGTACCTCAGGATCATCTACTCCCGCAGAATTTGGTTGTGTTATCAAATCAAGCGACGTGTCCAACTCACGGCCATATAACCACATTTCTGGAAATGAACCTGTGATCTCATGGCAAGCAGTTCAAAGAGCAAAACAGATTTGTGGAAGATATTTATCCCACGAAGTGTGCTTGTCCTCCACGTATGCATGTATGGCAGTTTTAAGAGTGTGGTTTACCCTCTCAGTGGGGTTTGTTTGCCGTTGTCAGCCGGTGTTCAGTACCAAGGGCAGCAACCACATGCTCAAAAAGATTGCTCACAAATGATCTGTCCCACGATCTGATATGAAATAGGTTGGTGCACCATGTCGAGCAAATATTTCACTCAGAAACGTACTCGCTGCCACTTGAGCTGTCAATGACCGTACTGCACTCACTTCTACCCATTTTGAAAAGTAGTCAATGAAGACGATTAGATGTTCATTGCCACTCTGAGTACGAGGAAGCGGACCCAAAAAATCCACTCCTGTGTATTCCCAGGGTTTCATTGGTTTGATCCAAACCATAAGCCCTGCTGGTTTTCTTTGGCTCGGCTTCGTCAACTGGCACACAGGACACGATATAACATCTTTTCCCATCCGGCACCATTTTGGGCCAAAATAACCTGTGTTTCAGCCTGGCCAGTGTTTTTGTCACACCCAGGTGGCCAGCTGTAGGATGGTCGTGATAATAGTACGGTGGGTCGAATTACTGTTGGGACTTATAACTTAAGCTGCTTCACTGGGTGGAGACTGCAGGTTATCTTAGGGTCCCTGAAATAAAGCAGACCATCATGAATGACATTCAAGGTTTCTAAGAAGACCGCCAACCACTGGGTCACCACTTTGTAACTGCATCAACTGCGCTCTGTCTGTTATCGGGACCGAGGAGGGACTGCGCAGATCCAACCCAGCTATGACCGCATACGGAGGAAGAATGTCAATAGGGCCCTCACAATGCGGCAGTGGGTTGCGTGATAGACCGTCTGGAACTTTATTCTGAACCCCTGGTCTGTGGACGATGTTAAAATCAAAATCCTGTAGGGGCAAGGACCATCTCGCCAGTCGTCCAGAGGGTTTGGGATGGTTCATCAGCCACCTCAGGCTGTTGTGGTCAGTATAAATGGTTACATGAAGGCCCTGAATGTAAGGTCTGAAATGTTCCAGAGCCCAAATCACTCCCAAACACACTTTCTCAGGTGTTGAGTATGGTCTTTCCGCTTTGTGCAATGTCCTGCTCGCGAAAGGTACCACCACATCTCGCCACATCTGTGCCTTGAGCAGGTAAATCGCTCACTTGAGGAACACCTGGAGGAATTTCTCAACCTCGCATAT
The DNA here is from genome assembly GCA_026230005.1 of Gila orcuttii. NCBI lineage: Eukaryota > Metazoa > Chordata > Actinopteri > Cypriniformes > Leuciscidae > Gila > Gila orcuttii. Next base: position 8,810,702 of record JAPDVR010000007.1, on the reverse strand, counting down.
CAATCTACCTTTCTGGACAACTGCTTATGTGCGTTCCTGTAAGCTGGCCTGCACACCACCACAAAGACACAGATCCTGTGGATCGCCCGCATCAGACCCATCAAAAATGACTCAGGTCCCACTCAGAATCCAGTGCCCAGCCAGAATCCCTCCAGCTGCGAGGAGTGGCAGCAAGTGCCCACCGCAGACACAAAGCCAGACTCAGCCGCGATGTGTGAGCCCGCACTAAAAGCGCATTGTGTACAAATATTCATTTTATCCTATTTTAAGCACAAACTCACTTAAATTTGATAGTTTTTTAGTATACAAGACTTAATATCTCAAGTTATTGTGCTTCTCAAGTTAATGTGTCTTGATTTAAGAATATTTAGATATTTGTACTGGAAAACAAGATAAAAATACAGTGGAAGAGCATCATTTTTTGCAGTGTAGAAACTGAGATTTTATCTTTCTGTTCAGCGACAGGGTACAGCTTTGGTTTCGAGGAGAACGGATATTTTCCCTGAGCCGTGTTAGATTCACAGAAGACCTGCAGTCCATGCGGCTGGACTCAAACTACTGCCTCCATTCGCCTTTAGCCTCTTCAGCTTCGCCTCAGCCCTCTGGATTTCCACTTTCATCTTGGGGTTGGTGTCGCTGCGGCTCTGTCTTATTATAGAGCATAAAAACATCCTCGTCGTATCATACATTTATATTTAGCATTGAAAGGTTGCCTACCTGCCTATATTTCATATTTCAACATGTTTCCGTCGATTTCTCACATTTTAGTGTGTATTAAATGTGTACAAGTTTATGTAACAATAACACATTAAGTAATGTAACTGAGACTAAATTACTTGCCTCCGCTGGATCAGTTCTTCACGTTGTTCTTCTGAGGTAAATTCAAGGCTTATTCCTCATGCATCTTCCAAACTCAAAGAAATGCAGATAAATCTGAAGTTTGATGCTTTGTTTTTCGAGGTTATGGGGTATTTACAGGTTCGCGTGACTTACGTGGATGATTACCGTGTGAATTGCTTGCACAGCACATGGGTGTGGCCACATTAAAAATAATGAGGTCAGACATGGAAGTGTCACGGGTAGTGAAGAGTCAGACAGGCGAGTAGAAATGTAACAAGAGTTTATTAAGAACAGAAGCACGGAGGCCAGCAGATGTGAGTACTGGGTTAGCAAACAATGATGATATGGCAAATGGAACTTAGCTGATGAGTAATTCAGAAGGTCTCTTGCAGATGGTAAACGGAACAGGCTGGATGGAAGGCTCAGGCCTTCCAAGAGTGTCTTTGGTGATGGCAGATGAAGTACAGGATCGGGATCGTTGAACAGACATCAAGGGTAAGTTGAGCAGGTAAGTGAAGAGGTGAGTCTGAGTGTCTAGTAATAGACGAGACCAGACGAGGATGTGAAGGGTAGGTGAATGTTTTATAGGAAGTGGGAGATGAGGTGCAGGTGTGGTGAATCAGTACTCAGGGGAGAGTGAACGAGTGGGCGGAGCGTGCAGGTCTGGTGGAGCTGTGACAGGAAGACTACCTTTCGTTGGTTTCATATGGATTACATAAACAGAGAATACTTGTTTTAAATATGACTTCATCTAAAATTAGACACTTCTCATGTCTGTGTGGCAAATATTCGCTGAGTTCCGGTTCATTTTTGTGGCGCATTCCAGAAAGAAGTTCACAGAGACTAAGACGGCAAAAAGCCTGGAGAAATGATCAACAAATTTTGTTGATCCTGGAACAACATTAAATCAACCAGTCACAAGCCTCTGATGTCAACAGTGTGTGCCGACCAAATGCAATCAGTCCATTTTGAATCTTCCTGACCCTCTTACCTCGGCTGACTGACAAAAGGTAAGTTATTTTGTCTGTCCTCTTTCTTTGACCCTTTCTGTAACTAAAAATCTACCTTTGTAAATGTATTTATTCACTAAGAAATCATGAAATATTACACTTAAATGGCATAATGTAATGCAACTCTGAATATACATACAACAGCCATGTGCCGTTTAGCTAATAGCTAAGCTTACTTTACTCCATAACCCCTAAATGTCTTCTTTCTCTCATACTTTTACACACAAATACACATTTAATTTTTTTAATAAAATTTTATAATCATGTTTTAAAAATGTCAATAAATTCTAGGTCTTTAAAACAGACTACTATGATTTTAGTCAGAATAAAGTGTGTAAAAAGTATATGACATTTAAAAAAACAGTAGAATAATTGCTTTTTGAATATAATTGTAATCAATATTTTGATAATTGCTATCGATCCCAGGATGCCCTTCGAAAAAGAGTAGGGGTATAACCCCGGCATCCTGGCCAAATTTTCCCCTTGGCCTCTGTCCATCATGGCCTCCTAATCATCCCCATATATATAGATTGGTTTCATAACGGTCTCCTCTCCACCAGTAAGCTGGTGTGTGGTGGGCGTTCTGGCGAAATATGGCTGCCGTCGCATCATCCAGGTGGAGCTGCACATTGGTGGTGGTTGAGGAGATCCCCCCTTCCATGTAAAAACACTTTGAGTACCCAGAAAAGTGTCACAGGTCGGGAGGGTCGACTCGGTCTACACCCTTCCCTTAGAACATCAGTACCACTGAGGAGCAGACCAGAAACCAAGCAGACAAAGGGAATAATAAGTTAAGCGACTTTATTGACTTAAAACAATTTGTAAATCCTAATTTAAAACTTCTTCTTCTTTCTCAGAATCCAACGAGCTGCAGGGGAATGCCACTCCTCAACGGCGGCGCATACCTTGAACGCGGAAGGGCATTAACTGGACAACAGGTGAGTACTCTCAGTACGGTTGACTCTTCTTAGTCTCTCAGGTGCAGAAGGCTCACGGCTGAGGGGGAGGCGCCGACTGGACAGCAGGTAAGTACTCTAAGTACGGCTGACTCTCTTCCCTGTATATCAGGTGCAGAAGGAATTACGGTTGCGAAGAGGGCGTCGATTGGACAGCAAGTGAGTACCCCAAGTACAGTTGGTTCTTCCCAATACGTCAGGTGCAGCAGGCTTACGGCTGTGGAGGGGGTGTCGACTGGACAGCACGTGAGTACTCCAAGTACAGTTGGTTCTTCCCAATACGTCAGGTGCAGAAGACTTACGACTGTGAAGGGGGCGTCGACTGGACGGCAAGTAGGTACTCCAAGTACAGTTGATCCTTCTCAATACGTCAGATGCGGAAGGCTTCCGGTTGTGAAGGGGGTGTCGACTGGACAGCAAGTGGGCACTCCAAGTACAGTTGGTTCCTCCCAGTACAGCAGGTACAGAAGCTTACAGCTGTGAAGGGGGACGTCGACTGAACAGCAAGTGAGTACTCCAAGTACAGTTGGTTCTTCCCAATACGTCAGGTGCGGAAGGCTCACGGCTGTGAAGGGGGTGTCGACTGGTCAGCAAGTGAGTACTCCAAGTATAGTGGGTTCTTCCCAATACGTCAGGTGCAGAAGGCTCACGGCTGTGAAGGGGGCGTCAACTAGACAGCGAGTAGGTACTCCAAGTACAGTTGATCCTTCTCAATACGTCAGATGCGGAAGGCTTCCGATTATGAAGGGGGTGTCGACTGGACAGCAAGTGAGCACTCCAAGTACAGTTGGTTCTTCCCAGTACAGCAGGTACAGAAGCTTACAGCTGTGAAAGGGGACGTCGACTGGCCAGCAAGTGAGTACTCCAAGTACAGTTGGTTCTTCCCAATACGTCAGGTGCAGAAGGCTCGCGGCGGTGAGGGAGGCGTCGACTGGACAACAGGTAAGTACTCTAAGTACGGTTGGTTCTTCGCAGTATATCCAGTGCGGAGGACTTACAGTGGTAGAAGGGGCGTTGACTAGACCGCGAGCGAGTACTCCAAGTACGGTTGGTTGCCTCCCAAGATAACAGATGCAGAAGCTTACAGCAGTGAAGGGGCGTCGACTGGACAGCAGGTGGGTACTCCAAGTACAGTTGGTTCTTCCCAGTATAGCAGGTGCAGAAAGCTCGGAGGGATGGCGAGAACGTTGACCAGTTGGCAGTTGGGTAAATCCAGACAGTCGACCAGCTCCTAACGTCAGCAGGCTTAAAATACACTGTCACTTAATCTCTCCCTCAGAAAGCTCCGAACTGTAAACACAAGGCGAGACCGATGGGCACGTGACAGAATTCTGTACAGTAAGCATGCAGTAACTTCACTTCAACCACACCCAGTGGAACACAGCATTAACACACGTCACTCTCATCCACTCCGTGCAATTTAAGGCCACGGCCCACCTCCTCGCTCTAGACAGCGGAGGCAGAAAGACGGAAGAATTTAGCGACTACAATCACTAGTCACAACAGCTGTCTTCTCCTTCAGGCGTCTGGACTCCTTTTTCTATGTCACTTCTCCTCATATATATAGTATTTTTGTGTGTAAATCACATGTAATACAGCCAGTAGAAGGTTGGTACATATCTTCACCCCGGTAAGTGGACTCGATAATATTTTATAGATGACTTCGCCCTCTGCCTCTCTGTTCTCCGCCACCCAGTTCTTCGTAGCGGATCCCTTTCCACGGATCGATCTCACCAGCCGATTTGTCCCACAGAAATCTCTCAGCCCACCTCAGCAAGAAGAAGAATTAGGACACCACAGCAATCCCACGCCACCCCCCACGGTCTCTCAAAGCTTTGCTTTTATCTGTTCCTAAAGGCGGCGTGTCCCAATAATCACACAGTCGCTTAATGCACCGCACCTGCTGTCACTTTGCCATCAGCGGCTGCTGTTACTATGATAGCGACGCATCCGAGACTGGCTTGGTGTTCGGTTGAAACCGCTCCGGATGGAAACATCCCTCCGCGGACTGTTTAGTTCCGTCTCTAGTTCGTCACCTTGTGACAAAAGCGCTATATAAATGTAACGAATTAATATTTTTATTATTATGTTGATCCAAGACCGTTATGATCATTTCAATACAAGGTAGATTCACTAATGTTGATCCAGGACCATCATGATCATTTCAATACAGGGTAAATTCATTAATGTTGATCCAGGAACATCATGGTCATTTCAATACGGGGTAGATTCGCTAATGTTGATCCAGGACCATCATGATAATTTCAATACGAGGTAGATTCGCTAATGTTGATTCAGGACCATCATGATCATTTCAATACGGGGTAGATTCGCTAATGTTGTTCCAGGACCATCATGGTCAGTTCAATACGGGGGTAGATTCGCTAATGTTGATCCAGGACCATCATGATCATTTCAATACGAGGTAGATTCGCTAATGTTGATCCAGGACCATCATGGTCATTACAATACGGGGGTAGATTCGCTAATGTTGATCCAGGGCCATCGTTGTCATTGCAATACGGGGGTAGATTCGCTAATGTTGATCCAGGACCATCATGGTCTTTACAATACGGGGTAGATTCGCTAATGTTGATCCAGGACCATCATGATCATTTCAATACGGGGTAGATTCGCTAATGTTGATCCAGGACCATCATGGTCATTTCAATACGGGGTAGATTCGCTAATGTTGATCCAGGACCATCATGATCATTTCAATACGAGGTAGATTCGCAATGTTGATCCAGGACCATCATGATCATTTCAATACGGGGTAGATTCACTAATGTTGATCCAGGACCATCATGATCATTTCAATACGGGGTAGATTCACTAATGTTGATCCAGGACCATCATGATCATTTCAGTATGTGGTAGATTCCCTAATGTTGATCCAGGACCATCATAGTCAGTTCGATATGGGGTAGATTCGCTAATGTCGATCCAGGACCATCATGATCAGTTCAATATGGGGTAGATTCACTAATGTCGATCCAGGAGGACCACCATGGTCAGTTCAATACGAGGTAGATTTACTAATGTTGTTCATACATAAATGCATACATACATAAAAATGCAACAAACAAAAAAATGTCACTACCCTGACTAAGGTCTATATCGTCTAGAGTTATGGAGATGGGTATAGTGCCTGGGAAGTTCAATGTTTAAACTTTTGGGGAGGTAAACCCATGAATGGGTTGTCAATGATTAATAAACTGAATGTATTTTGACATCCAAAAGTATACACACTTCACCTTTAATTAATTAAAAGTCACGACTTAAAAGTGACACTGCAACAAAACTGAGACATGTGAGATATTTATGAAAAATACCCTCGTCCACGGTCTACTTTCATTTAGTTAGTACTTGATACTTGCCAAAGTGTGTTGTATTTAGAGACTTGCTACACAACAAAATTATTCTGCTCATGAATTTTAGTATAATAGTGAAACATTTCCTTAAATGACCAAGCATATAAAAAAAACAACAACATACTGTATCAGCACTACATTCAGAACAAAGACCTAATAATTAAGCTTTATTTTTTCAGTTATTTTGCCAAAGCTACAGTAAAGGATGTGCCCTGAAATGGTCATGGAATGATGTTCCCTACCCACGACAAGAGGATGGACATTCTTGTGGGGTCCATGTGCTAATGGTAATTATTTTTACATTTTCTAAAATCTGTCGATGTACTTTTATTTTTATGCATTCTGATAAAGTATTTAAAATGTCCACTTAATTTATATTTTAGTTTGCTCAGGCCCTGCTTGAGGGAAAAGGTTTTGTTTATGGATATGCCTCAGTGGATATACCCCAGCTGAGGGCACAGTTCTGCAACATTCTGGTTTCCTCTTTAGGTGCTCACTTTCATAAAAGCTAAAGCAAAACATACACATTATAAATTTGGGGGGACATGTTCAGTTCACTTAGTTTGGTCATGACCATGAGATATTAGATCAAGTCAAGTCACCTTTATTTATATAACGCTTTTTACAATGCAGATTGTGTCAAAGCAGCCATACATTGATAGAGGGAATTTTGGCTGTAATTTTTTTGTAGCTCTAGAAGAAAATAGTTCTTAATTTAGTTGATTTATCTATCAACTCTGGAGAAACAGTGATGTCATCGTCAGTGTCACATGCGCTTTTTGCCGTCTTAGTCTCTGTGAACTTCTTTCTGGAATGCACCACAAAAATCAACGGGAACTCAGCGAATATTTGCCACACAGACATGAGAAGTGTCTACTTTCAACTCAGTTCAGTTCTCAATCAATGGTGTCAATGCAGGCAGATCAATAATATTGTTGAATATCAAGTGTTCCCATCTAAGCAAGCCAGAGGCGAGAAGCGACAGCGGCAAGGGCTAATTAATATTAATTAGTGGGAATGTGATATGTCATAATCACAAGGTAATTTTGTTGAAGTAACGACATCCATGTTCTGGCCATGCAATGTGAAATTGTGGCCTCAAGATAAGTTGAGAGAAAGACATATTTGTATATGTTCAACGTGAAGCAGCGCTGCACAGACTTTTGGATCATTGCTTCTCTTCTTCCTTGCCACCTTGTGACAATAAGAATGTCATTACCTCAGCAAAATGATGTCATGGACAAATTAATATCTCATGGCCAAGACAAAACTACTCATTTGATTATTAATATGATTTTTTCCCTGCAGATAGAGGAGTAAAGTACACAGTGTGCTGTAGTGTCCTGATTGTTACGAAACTGGCAGACTCAGCGAACACCATGTGGCATCTGTGTAATTTTAAAATTATTTCAATTCCAAGAACAAACAGCTATTCAACAAACTGTATAAAATGTGCAGGCTAAAAGAACAAGTTGTGAAAACTGCGGTGAAACTCCCACAAAAATCAAAACAAGTATCTAATGTTACATACTATATTTCAAAGCAAATTTCAGGATATTTTTTAAATTGAATGGGCAGTTTGAATAAGGGTATGTTTATATGCATGTTATGCAGTGCTGTACAGTTTGTTTCTGGAACAGTCTTTTCAATAGTCTAATAGTGCTTTAGCTACTGAAGGTATTTGACCTCCGGTGACGGACTTTTTTCATTACCAATTTTGTGTGCATGCTATCTTTTTACATCATAGCTCTTGTTTTAGCACAAAAAAAAAAAAAAAAAAGAATACAATTATGCATGACAAATCTCAGAAAGTTTCAAGTGTATGTTTTGATGAGGTAAGAGGAAAATGTTATTAGTTAATAATCAGTTTTGTTTTGGTCTGTTCCTTATTATGTATGGCTTTAGAACTGTTGGTAGAGTCCACAAATTGTAGATGTATAGAGGATGATGTATCCCAGTACAAGTGTAGTTGTACACCCATTTTAATGTTTTCTATAGATGTAATAATTATTCCTCCTGAGATTAGAATGGCATTGCTGTTTATGCTGATGCCTCAAATAGCAGGTGAAGGAAACACTTTGTTCGAACATCTACAAAAAGGAGAAAGTAAGCAGACAGAGGAAAGCACAAGACCTCCAGATGATGAGAAGAAGCAAGAGGAAGAAGAGAAAAGGGAAACTCACAAAACAGAAAAAGTGGAAGTAAAAAAAAACAATCAAAGGGTAAAAAAAGAAAGGCAAGTGATGCACCAGATAGGGGAAAAAAGCCAGACAGCAAGGAAGAAAGACAGCCACAAACCTTTGACACTGGCAAGGATGCAGGTTTTGAAAATGAGGAAATAGAGGCAAGAGACAGTGGAGATTTTCCTTTGAATAACTCCACAGACGTCATTAAAGGCATCAACGTTTTTGGACGCTTAGTCCTCACTGGTCAGAGAAAGTCCCCGCATGTTGTCACAAAAGAAGAAATTCAGCGCAGAATAGAAGGGGAGAATATGTCCTCTAATGTTTTCAGAGATCTGCTAGGAGTAAGTTGATTTTTAAATTGATAAGGTCGATATATTAAGTTATCAGTTGTGTTTTATATTTGTTTTCATCTCTCTATTAGTTTTATTTTAGTTGTAATGCACTACTGTTCATTTTTCTTAAGGGGCGCAAAAAAAAAATCTGCCTGAATTAGTCCTCAATCTTCCCAAGAAAATGAAGACTAAGACAAGCATTTTTAGTGCACTAACAGAGGGAGAGGCTTCAGACCTTGCCACTGGTTTAACTAAAAGCCTGTGTCAAAATGTCAGTTCAAAGTTGGTACGTAAAGACATAAGTGACCACAATGCAGAAGTGACCAGGTACAGTACATTTTCTTAATGCAGAGCTACTGTATGCACGTTGCTGATATTTGATGTAATTTTATTAACTGTATTTTTCTTTTCATTAAAGGACAACTCTGGCTAGTGTACGTGCCAACTTGTAATCAAGCCTGGATTCTAGATCAGCTTTCAGTTTATTAACCCACACATTTGGTCCACAGGCAGTGGATGGAGTGTTAGGTTTCATCTCAGAGAGTCTAAAATAAAAACAGAACAAATACATTTCAAATGCAGCACCAAACTGTTTGTGAAATGTTAAGGTTGTTAAATCTGACAATAACCTTTTATGTTTGATGTTTTGTTTATACAGATGGTTCATCTCTTCAAAACGTTTCATATTAATCGAGAACTAATTGAATCAGTAGGGGTCTTTTATTTCTGTAAAATACCCTTATATTTGTGTTATATTAATCATTTTTGTTATATCAATATGCTCAGTGTAAAATAAGTTTCTTACATATTGAATATGTGGAATAATTAAAAATGTTTTATTGGATGAATGACGTATAATTCCTTATGAACACAAACAGAAACATACCACATGTCATCTAGCCACATTGCAATGGTACTGTAACTGTAATAATTAATAATAGATCTAAAATATCAAATTTACATTGACGGAATTACTTTTTAGCGCACAAAATACATCACATTGAAAACAACTTTGCAGATTCTTCCGAAAACAGTATTGTTTAGAAATTAACATCAACACAAAACATTAAATCAGCTCTTCATTTGATACCAAAATTTTATACAAGGTATTCTGCACCCAATTTTGTATTCATGTGTTCTTTCATTTTCTTACTTTTTTGGGGGTTGTCTCTTTCTTCTTTTAAACCCTTCTGAATTTGTGTCAGAAATGCAGGTTTTCTTGGAAACCTTGGAAGTCTTTTCTCTGTTTTTTGCATTGCGTGGGAAGAGTGGCTGAATCTTCCTTGAAGTGTCATTGGTACAATGCCTTTTTGACAAAAGACTTCTGTCTTCTTGTTGCACGTTAACATAGAGATCATTTATTTGGCTTTTGATGTTCTCTGGAACAGTCTGCCATCTTTTGACAATTTCAAGAACATCTTCTAGTCTCCGGAAGTCTAAACTTGTGTCTTGTTTCTCAAAATACACATCAGCATTGTCAGATTGATTCACAGAACAGCACATTTTTTTCATTAATGTCATGCCAAACAACTGTTGTGCTAAAATAAGCCAGGGACATATGCCATCAGGGATGTGCACAGACATTTTGAGGGGCAGGGGCTCAAGTGAAAAAAAAGGACACTTCTCATTATTACATATTTTTAAAAACTTTTTTTTAAACAAAAAAGTATACATATTAACACAACTTCCTTTTTAGAAAATTAATTTAAAAAGTTAATTAATTTTATCTTCCTCAAACTAACGCAATTGTTTCATTTTAATTGTGTACACACACACACAATAACTGATGGTGACATGGACTTAGTTTCACATTTGAGGGAGGACTGAATCATCATCATCAAATAAAACCTTCAAAATCCACATTTAGATGGAGTTTGTTTTAAACCTACTATCCTCCATCTGTTTGCATCTGTAGATTTCTTCTAAATTCTTCTAAATTCACCAATTTAGATTTCTAAATTTAAGGGGGAAAGACTCTTGATGTATGTAAGTCATTAACTGGGGACGTTCTGTGGTGATATGCTTTAGTTATTTTGTTTATTCCTATTTACCTGCATTGCCCTGTCAATTAGATGCAAATGTGCACATTTTAACTAGTTGACGCCTAATTTGCATATCAGTTTATCGATGGTGATGATGTTATTAGACACACACACTGTATCACCTGTAGGGTCCCCATTTAGTACAGTAGCACTGTATGGCCATGATATATTTGCCTTAGCTAAACTGCTGTAGCTAACTCATTACATTAGCTAGGAACGCTTCAGAACTCCTGACCTGATATTTAGATGCACTATTCAATAAATATATTTGTTTGACAGGTAAGCTGTGTGCAAACAGGAATATATATTATTTTTCAAAAATTAAAAAAAAAAGCACCCCAGAAAAAAGGGCACTTTCTCTCCAGGAATAAAAAGGGCAGGTGCTCAAGCCCCTTTTGATGTCTATGTGTGCACGTGCCTGTATGCCATGATATGAGAATATGCAACATGTACAAGAATAGGTTTCCAAATCTGTATGATGTTCCTCGCCCACAAAGGCTTTCCACGTCGATTTCCATCTTCACCTCAGAACAGATACTGAAGTGACCTTTGTCTTGTACAGCTCTTGCATGAGCTTCCAGCTGAAGAACAAGTTCAGGGAATGCACCATCTTTATGTTAGAGTATATCTAGCACACAAAATGTTTGCATACTTCACCTTTCAAACCCACAGGGCAACTGCAGAAACACTCTGCTGGGCAGGTTCTGTAGGAAAGTGAGGAGTCTTGTTCGGATGGCACATTATACACATATATTTCCAATGATTCTCTTGTAATGCGGTCAATCCAGCCTTTTTCCATCATTCTAGTTGCTTTGTTAAATGTTTCCTCCAACTTCATGGCAACACAGTTTGCCATTCTTCCTGCTGATTGTATGTGTTTTATCACCTGAAAGTAAGTCTCTGTCTTGCAAAGAAGGACGTCAAGCAAGTCATCCAAACGCCGATTTCTTATCCCAGATAAGAATAGGTATTGTAGTCGATAGAAGAACCTGAATTAAAGAAAAACAATTTACAGTGCCAAAACAAGTTCATAATTATATGTGGACAAGTTGCAATAATGACAGTGAATGATTTCTGCTTTACAGCCTTTAATACCAATTTAAAGTACACAATGTATAATGAAAAAAGCCTCTTGGTCAAAAATGTTAAGGTGCAAATGGTAATAAAATTCAAACATTTCTGACTTAAAGGGATAATTCACTGAAAAATGAAAATGCTGACATCATTTACTCACCCTCATGTTGTTCCAAACCTGTATGAGTTTCTTTCTTCTGTTGAACACAAAAGAACATATTTTGAAGAATGTTGGTAACCAGACAGTTGACGGCACCCATTGACTTTATTGGTATTTTCTTTTTTTCTACTATGGAAGTCAATAGGTTCCATCAATTGTTTAATTACCAACATTCTTCAACATATCTTTTTTTGTGTTCAACAGAAGAAAGAAACTCAAACAGGTTTGGAACAACATGAGGGTAAGTAAATGATGACAAAAAAAAATAGTTTTTGGGTGCAAAAAATGACAACCCTTTAAAAATGGGTTGTCATGGCATACATTATGTACATATTATAACTGCATAATACAACCATTAAAATTTAAATTTCAAATTGTTGTGCTCATATGATGGGCATTGTTCATGGATAGTCCTTCAGTGTCTGCAGATTTTCTTACCACCGATCCCAAAGGCAAATTTTTGACAGCTTGTTTGGATGGCATTCACGATTGATTTTACTGGATTTGATTTGCATTGTACATGGAAATATAATCCACTGAGTCTGTAAAACAGAGAACATGAGAGAAAGCCAGATGATTACAGATACAAAGGTATATCAGAATGCCTAATCTGGGTCCACTACTTTAACCAAATTAGGAAGCACATGAAAAAACTTTCATGCCAGTTTCTTTCTTATTTAAAATACATTTATTTCATACACTATACCAAATCCATTAACATATTTACTGACATATTGCTTGAGACTTACTGATATGAATATTATAATTAAACTTTATTTTGAGTACTTCTTTATTGCACAGTGTACATTTCTTAAAGTGCCCCTATTATGGTTTTTCTTTATCATGTATTATGGTATGTAATATAGCTGTTTGTGAATGCAAACGCTTCTCAAAGTTGTAAATTTGAAGGTGCACGATAAATAAAGTAATTGTCTCCCAAAAGAAAGAATCGACTCTGAACCGCCTTTACAAGTCATTTGGGTTTCGAATCCTATTGCTTTACGGTTCTACATCACTAGAATATACATTTGCATATAATTCGTTTATACAACTTGACCAGCCCACAACACGTCACTTTACTGACGACTGCTTCTCAAATCTCGGGGTTCAACACGGGACTCGCAAAACGCTTGCTCTAGAAAGATGGGTCAGTAACCAGTTTTTTTGGACCAGCTTGCTCCTCAGAATCACAGCCTGTAAGAATGAATAATTATTGATGTATATATTTTCGACTGGGTGTTCAAAATACTTAGTTTTGTGTTTTATAACATGTAAGTTTCCGGGTTTGTATGGGTTAGGGATGCTAACCGATGACCGTTTGACCGATGGTTGACCGTCTCAACGTTAACCGATCAAAGTTGTCGGTAGTCGGTTAAAAAAAAAAAAGTGATCTCTAAATTAGGCTTAGACAGTGGACTAAACGCTACTACAGTTAGCCATCTCATTCCAAGATATTTTTGTGTGAAGTGAACAAATCCCTCACACTCAATTTTTCATAACTCGCCTGTTTGTACTTAATAAACCAATAAAAACATTTGGCGCGAGGTCACAGCGTTTGGGTTCGCGCGCTCACAAGGTTTGCGAAAAGTAAAGGCTACAGGCTAAAACACTAGAGGTTAGAGCCAGGGCAGATGACAGGATGAAGCGTGCAAAGAAACGTAGTGTGTGGGACCATTTCACCAAAAAGAATGACACAGTAAGTTGCAACTTGTGTGATACAGTGCTTAAATACAGTAGTAATACTGTAGAAATACATTACATCTACATTTCAGTGGTAACAGATAAGGTGATGATGATCATCATCTTTCTTTATTATTGTTAGCACTACCTCAAACTAAAGCGGCGTCTCTTCGGAGCTGTCATTTTCTTAAATGAGCCGCTGCAATGTTTCAAATGAGCTTCTAACGCTAGACTAACGCCTTTATTTTCAACGCGATCACCTTGTACCCAAACCATTTAAAAACTAAGGAGCCATTTGTCCTCCGATTACATACAAGCTCCTCGGCGCCGCGTTTGCGGGACTCATGTTGCGCGCTGTAGGGGGTTTAAAAAAAGTGACGTGAGTTGAAGCGCGGCGCCGGGGCAGTGTGTGTGTGTGTGTGTGAGCGGGAGGCAGAGAGAGATGCGACAGAGTTGCGAAATTGCAGGCGCGGCTCGAAATGGCTGTTATTTCAAATAGCGTGGCATATTTTAAACTAATCGGTTAACCGGTTTCAACCAGCTAATGAGGCTCGGTGGTCGGTCAAGAAAATTTTTAGTTTTCGCCATCCCTAGTATGGGTATATATAAATATATGGGTTTGTTGGTGAACATACTCTTATTAATGCTGATGGTGAGGAATTACAGGTGAAACATCTCATAATGTACCTCAAACTGAGTAGTGTATCACTGAGAAACGTCCTGCTCAAGTTGTCCTTGTGATGGAGGTTCGGGTTGAATAACTAGTTCTTCCACTGTTTCATCATCGGACTCGCACTCAGATTGATATGGTAAAATCTACGTCATCGTTTATTACTGTCTTTAGTTTACAGTGTGTACAATCGCTGAACTGTAGGAAGCCTCTGGATGGAGCTGAAGTTTTTTTTTCTGACACGCGCTGTATACGGTAGACCACAGTTTTTCACAATTTTTGATTGGCTGACACACTGGAGCCACTGAGCATGACCCCTCTCCTAACACTATAATACAGGGTTCCTACAGGTTTCTTCAAGTTAAATTCAAGTCTTTTTAAGACCTTTTTAAGACCATTTATATAAAAAATTAATACCTATTTCACGTCCCTACCAGCAAAGAAAAACAAAATCCTTCAACTTGTGTTCATTTATTTTTCAAATGTGGAATGGGTAAAAGATAAGCCAAGCAGGTGTGAAAAATAAAAACATTTCAGTAGGCCACAAGAAAGTTTGCCGAAGTTGTGTTAAGTTGTGTTTTAACATTAGCTAGCTACTTATTCTATGCTGGGAATATGGGGAACTGAGAGACCCCTGAACAATAAACATCGAAAATAATAATAATAATCGTGGTTGACAAATGAAACTTTTGAGGAAAAATACAATACGGAGAAGTTACATACAGCAGTGTTAATTTTGACAGCAAATTTAGTTTTAGTCTCAGTCTTTTGACTAAAAATATGAACTAATTTTAGTCATACTTTAGTCATCTGAATTGTTTTAGTTTTAGTCTAGTTTTAGTTGACGAAATACAATAAGATTTTAGTGATTTTAGATTTTAGTTTTTTTTAGATTTTTGAAATCTACTGTAAACTAAATCTACAGTAGATTTAGTCGACTAAAATATAATGGGTTTAGGTAAATTGTAATGTGTTAATTTAGAATTTCTCTAAAATTTCCAAACCCATATACTCCCGGAGAAAACATATATTAACCTATTAATATGAATGATTTTTAAGTTTCAACAAGCAATACAGATACAGATTTAACTACTGTGACTTAAAAAAAAATTAAAATTAAATAAAACCACTTTTCCTAAAGTAAAACACAGTCTTCTTTTCAATGAATGATATATGCATTCTTTATAACAACTTACAAATAATTGTCTGCTTGAAAGAATAAAGAATTATGTATGTATGAATTAAATTATTAATAATTAATCCTTATTAAAGCTATTAATAAACAGTAAATGCTTTTCTCTTTTTCTTTTGTTGCTTGATCAAAATTAATGACACAGACCGTATTATTTTTATTGCCACTGTCACTTTAAGACATCGGATCATGTCCAATGACATGCGGATACGATTGCACTGTTGCACACCCGATACAACTGTTTAAGACATAACTGACATAGTTTACATGAATACTCTCCAAACCAGACATTTAGACATAATGTTGTGTGTATTTGTCCATTCAGACACGAAAGAGAGCTCAGTGCAGTACCCGCGCGCTGTATAGGTGTATATGTGCATGGCTCCACGCTACGGGTTGGTTTACATTTTTAACATTTTATGAGACCGCGGGGTAGATCAGCACGTTACAGTACAAATGTGTGCATCTACCACACACGCAGGACATCAGTTCTGACTGGATCGCTTCCCAGATCGACACTATCTAACATTTTCATCTAGTTTTTATTCGTTGACGAAAATGTCAATAGATTTTCGTCATAGTTTTTGTCATTCAAAACTAGGTTTTATTTAGGTAGCGTCTCGTTTTCGTCAGTGAAAAATGTCGTTGAAGAAAAGTTATTATTTTAGTCAATGAATGAACACTGACATACAACACAATTTTTAAGACCCAGACATCAAAATTCAAGACTTTTTAAAGACTTTTTAAGGTATTATTTCCAAATTCGACACATTCGTGTTTTCGACACCGACAGTGAACATGCCCCCAGCGTTTGAAAACAGAGAATAATGCTCATTTCTTCAAGATTTTGATTACTTATTTTATTTACTTTTATTTTTTTGTAATTCAAATTTGTCTGGGTGGTTAATAACACATTTTTCTGTGGTGTGACAAACTCAGAACACATATTTAATATTGCTTTTCACGGACTTAAAGTCATTTAGTTCATTTAAAATGATTTACGCGATCATATTCCGACATTGTAACAAGGTTAGATGTTACGGGAAGAAGGAGGCGGGAACCAGCGAACATTTAAACAATTTAATAACAAAATAAAACAAATACAAAATGAAAGTAAAAGACTGCTGTCACATATAACAAACACAACACAAGTCCAGGCCTGGCCTCTCTCAATCTCCACTGTCGTCGCTCCTCCTTTTCTGCTTCCGCTCTTCCGTGAGAGATACGAGACCGGTGCGTCGCTCAGGAGTCGCTCATCAGTAATCACGCCACCGGCCTCATCCTGCTCGCCACAAACATAATAAATTATTATAATGCAATCATAGAAAAATTATAGCAAACGTGATTAATTCACCTCCCGAGTCCATATTGTGTCTATACTATCTGCGATTAAAATAAATAAAATCTTAATCGCAATAAGAACAAACCAAAAAAATTAAGCATATATCAAGATATACTTACTTGACTCATTATTTGCAGTACATAACATCTCATTTGTAATCATCCAAATGGGGCATTCCTTTGATCTGTTCTTGTTTGATCAGCTTCAGTTTCCTCACGCATCGCAATCACAGAAACATGGCGGACATTTTTCAATCTCTGGTCAAGAAGTGCACGTAGTATTTTTGGCTTATGCACATTAAACAAAAAGTTTATGACCTTTTGTGCATGGTTAAATGTTATGTTCCATTTCTGTACAATTTGAAATTGTTCTCAATTGTTCACAAACTCATTGTGTAGTAGACTCTGTAAGTTCACAGAAAGACTTATTCACCTAACTAAAAGTCAATCATTTTAACAGTGTAGTGTAATCTGATTAAAATTAAATGTATTTTAACTGAATTTGAATGCAAATTAATTTAGTTTAGATTTGTTTAGAACTTTTGCTTGCAATTAATGCAATTAAATGTGCTTAAGCGACTTACTCCTCTCATAAATTACACTTTATGTCAAATATTATGTAGAAAACTGACACTTTCAAGTATCAAAGAGTATGTATAGTGCTGGGAAGAACATTTGCATGCCACACGCACCTTCAGTAGGAGCAGGAATCCCATGGGTGGCCCACCCTATCTCCAAATGTGACACGTGTACCTTATTCAATCATCATACCAGTGGATTATACAACAAGGATACAT
Organism: Gila orcuttii; assembly: GCA_026230005.1. NCBI lineage: Eukaryota > Metazoa > Chordata > Actinopteri > Cypriniformes > Leuciscidae > Gila > Gila orcuttii. The sequence goes on along the minus strand of JAPDVR010000007.1, from coordinate 8,793,048 downwards.
GTCACAACATAACAATTCCTCCCGCTTTTCCGTGTTCCATTCCAGGATTACCATCCTGCAACCTAACTTCAGCTACTCCCATCATGACAGATATACTCCTGCCAATGATGTTCTATTGGTGCATGGAAAATTATGCTCCTGCATCGACTCCACTGGGTGAAATTCCTCGTGAACGTTGCAGCTTTGTGATTGAAAGAGGAACAGAATCCCATGTCATCCTCCCCAGCCAATTCAACGGAAGGTGCACCCTGGTTTATGTTCTACCAGCTATCAGAGAAAATACACACTCCACCTCAAGCTCCCCAAAGCTACAAAATTCAGCTCCTACCACAAACAAAGAAGATGGCTGCATTCCAGGACTCACTTGTGCACAAACATGGTGGTCAAGAACTCTTGGAGCATTAATACCATCGTATGGTGTCATGCAGGCCCTCGATCAAGTCAGAAGCTTATCAAATTCTGTACAGAAATTGGCCAATGATACGGCTTTGGCCCTGGGTAACATCACGGACACTCTCGCTTCGCACAAGATAATGATCTTACAGAACAGAGTGGCCTTGGATTACATTCTAGCAACGCAAGGAGGAGCCTGCACCATCATCGGACCTGAGTTTAATGGACCCAACAGAGAACTTGAACAAAATCCAACACGACATTCTTGATCTTTCAGCAAAATTACACCAGATGACTGAAGTTAATTTTTCATGGTTTGGAAACTTGATTGGTAGACCCTGGCTGTGGATAAAGGAAATAGCAATTATGTTGTTGTTTGTTCTACTGGCGTACTATCTATGCGTCCACAGTATCAAGTGTTTCATACAACATATGAATCACGCCTGTCACGAGAAAATCACAGTTCCTAACAGAAAAGACTATTACCCGCAGGGACGTCACGGACCCTAAAATTGCATGTTTGTTTCTGTGTTAGCATGCAATTACAGAAAAGCAAACACAGAACATGCGTTATGTGCCTGTAACACAAGTTACAAGAATGAACTTTTAAGTGTTTAAATTTGTATATAATGTGAGAGTTATTAGAACTCTCAAAGGGGGAAATGTAGTGTTACAAATTTATTAAATGTTTTAATTTAGGTTCCAATACACTAGTATATAAACTGAGAAAGTTTAGTAGACTGAATTTAACAGAATTATCAGCAAGGGATTCATTGCCAGTCCTGATCTCTCTATTGTAAGTCAAGCAATTCAGGTGTCGGACATTAGCTTTTGTCTGTATGCACTTCCTGGCCATTAAGATGGGTGATACAGTCGGGCTGATTGGATTGCCATCTATACATGACACTGTTATGCTGATTCGATTAGCATCTGATGTCACAAACCTGTCTGTTCCTGTCCGTCCTGCTCTCTCTATTGTAAGTTAAATTGATCAGAGCACTGAGAATATCCCCTTTTGTCTTTATGCACTGCCTGGCCATTAAGCTCTATGATAATGTGAAGGTATCGGTGAAGAGCCTGGCTGATTGGATTAGGATATTTACATTACACTGTTATGCTGATTGGATTAGGATTGGTAACACGCTCAGTCTAGTGCAGATTCCTAAACCTGTATACCTCATTTACATGCTTTGTTTCAGTGTCCCCACTTATATGTAACTCCTCCCCCTTTCAAATGTATATAAACTACAGTGTATACTGCCTTAGTTAGACTTGGTGACTACAGCGATGCCATAGCAATAAAGAACTCTGCTTTCTAGATACCCCCAAGTCTCCTGGTCTTCGCTTCTGAGTTTTTCTACACTTAAGAAGAAGAAGGTTTCCAACAATAGTCAATACATCACTGTAAAATTATAAATATTAAAAATGTATGTTTAAGTAAAACTTAATTAGACATTATTACAAAGTGCATTTTTTAAAAGTGCACTTAAGTGTGTATAGAAATATTCTCATTTAAGTGCTGTCTCTTTAAGCACACTTAAGTAGCCTTTCATTTTCATTTTATTATCTGCAAGTGCATTTTTTAAAAAGTATAGTTTTAATATTTGAAGCACACATAAAGCACACTTTCAATATAATTAAGTACACTTTTTTCACAAGAGCAGACTTTAAATGCAAGATATTTAAAGTGTACCTAAAGTATACTTGCAATAGTTTCACTTTAGCACAACCAAATATACTTATGTATTGCTTTAGTTGGACCTCAGCACTATTTCTGGATTATGTAAATTATATTTGTAGTATACTTAGCATAAAATAAATGTATTTCAAACAAGTTTTAGTGTATTTATTTTTCACTAGGGGAGGTTTATTTGATTAGTGAAATGCAGCTGATTTGTTTGTTCCGACTGTAAAGGTGTGCTGTGATTGGTCACACCCTCACACTCTTTTGTCATTGGCTGTATGTCAGTTTAAGTAAAAGAGAGTCAGTGTCATCATGCACAATTCTGGCCTCTACCTCAACTAATCATTGAAAAATAATGAAATCTCTTCACTGGATGAAGATGAAGACGACACTCACTGTGCTCCTAATCCTGGAGCTCTACGGACTCTCCTCCAGTCTCAGACAACATTTCTTTGTGAATGAGGAAAAGAACTGGGATTCTGCGCTAAAGCACTGCAGAACTTTCTTTCATGACCTGTCCACCTTCACCAATGAGAGCGAGGAGCAGCAATTTTTGAAAGATGCAGTTGATCAAACTTCTGATGCCTGGGTTGGTCTCCACAAATATTTAGGAGTCTGGAAGTGGGTTGGACGTGAATATGCAACACAAATTAGCTGGGATAGTTTAAATCAGTTTGATAAATGGAAGTGGACCAGAGGAGAAAACGCAAAACAAATTAGCTGGAATATTGGTAATAATCAACCTGACGATGGTATTAATGAAAACTCTGCTATTTTATACAAAAGTACTAAGAAGCTGCATGATGAAAACTGCGATGCTATATGCAAATTCTTCTGTGAGGACATATCAGAGTTTGTTCTGGTGCGGCAGGAAGAGAGCTGGGAAGGAGCTCTGGAATACTGCAGAAAACATTATAATGATCTGGCGAGTCTGAGCTCAATGAACAGGATGGATTCTGCTTTAAGGAAAATCACACAGGCTGAAACTGGATATGTGTGGACTGGTCTGCGCTTTTTAGCAGGAGAGTGGTTCTGGGTCAATGGAGATGATCTTAACTTTACGGTCTGGTCTCAGACGGGACTGCCCCAGTGTCCTGCCAGAAACCTTCGTTGTGGAGCCCTGGACAAGCAAACAAGGATCTGGACACACACAGACTGTGAGGAGAAGCTCCACTTCTTTTGTCAGTAGATGGTACTTCACTTACACAAATATTTTATAAGCAAAGATTACAACTATAATAGATATGGTACCATTAAAATATTTGGGCCATTTGTTATTGCAACTGTTGAACATTTTTATTAATGACGTTATATGTAACTGTTTATTGCTGTCTTATGTAAACCATCTTTTTCCCTTTTTTTAATATGACAAACTGGATCACTAGCAGAAGGGATTGGCTCAACAACAGTTCCCTATCGGTCAGTCACTACAACGTAGGTCATGACTGACCAATAGGAATCTCGCTAGGGAGGCCAATCTACTTCGCGTGAAACTAAAACAAGCCAATACACATTGGCGTGCAATCATTTGCAACAGCTGTGCAGCCTCGCAGCGTGGGTATTTAACAAGCAGCTGGTGCGATTGCACACTAGCTTTTTGCTTCGGAGCCAAACACTTCGATGCCTCTGCTTCACTTGAAAGTGAAACCAACTACGAGCCTTTCTGAACCTCTCCTTCCCGGTGCGGGCGTGACAGCACGACAGCACGAGCAGTCTCTCTCTCTCTCTCTCTCTTTCTCTTTTTTTTTGTTGTTTAAAACTGAGCAAAAAAAAAAGAGCTGTTTTAACAGCTGGTGAGGTGCGCGTCGAGCGCTCAAAAGCTGTTGCAACAGCTGGTAAGGTGCGCCTTAGAGCGCTCAAAAGCTGTTATAACAGCTGGTAAGACCTCCAACGAGAGAGATTCAGCGCACAGACGGGTGCACATTCCCATCTGTGATCGCTGTGACTGTTCCCCTGTGTGTTTCAGCACCAGTGAGAGTAGTTCCTAAAAGAGCTTACACAGATAGTTTGCGTCTTTTTCAAGATGACGTTCTATCTGTGTGTTTCTGGATGCGGTCGTTACCTAGGGTCGCGGGATGGTCACGATCGCTGCCTCGTGTGTCTGGGCCTCGAACACGCACAGGCAGCGTTCGTGGATAAGTCATGTACCCATTGTGGGAAGATGACCATCTCGGAGCTGAGGTCGAGACTCACGTTCTTGCAAACGGGCGGAGTCCCCGTGCCTGCACCTCGTTCCAACCCCCCTTCGCGGGTTGCTTCGGGCAGTGACACGGGTGACCTGAGGATTACAGTGAGCGCGCTTCCTTCGGGGAACCAACCCCCTAGGAACCCTCACTCCTCTCATGCTCCGCAACCAGTTGAGCTGCCAACGGAACGTTCTGGACCATCCTCGAGATGTGTACCAGTCGTTTCGTTCGGCGGTCCCTGCGACGACCAGATGTCGATCGCTGCATTGGAGGGTGGGTCAGACCTCTCCGCAGATGACGGCTCAGAGCCGCTGCCTCCTTTGGGTGTGCCAGCAGTGCCCGAGTCGGACCCGGAGATGATGGCCATGCTTTCCCGGGCCGCCAACCGGATCGGGCTCATGTGGAACCCTCCACCGTGTCCCGAGCCCTCGAGGTTGGACGATTGGTATCTCGGGGTGGCGCGCGCTGGTTCTCAGCAACCCACCCCAGTGCCTTTCTTCCCGGATGTGCATGAGGAGCTCACAGGGACGTGGACGGCACCTTTTACTGCCAGAAACCGTCTCGGTGGCTCCTCCTCCCTCACCACCCTTGATGGCGGGGCAGCTAAGGGATACACGCGTATCCCGCCAGTGGAACGGGCCGTTGCTATGCAACTGTGCCCTAACTCCACTTGGCGTGGAGAACCGTGTCTTCCTTCCCGGGCCTGTAAGTACTCGTCGGACCTGACCGGCAAGGCTTACAAGGCCTGTGGGGAAGCTGCCTCTGCCATGCACGCTATGGCGTTGTTGCAGGTTCATCAGGCCAAGGCACTGAAGGACCTGCACGAGGGTGGTCATGATCCACAAGTTCTCCAAGAACTTCGTGCCGCAACTGACCTCGCGCTTCGTGCGACGAAGGTAACTGCGCGGTCAGTGGGTCGTGCGATGTCCACACTAGTGGACCAGGAACGCCATCTCTGGCTGTGTCTGGCTGACATGCGGGAGACCGACAAGATCAGGTTCCTTAACTCCCCCGTGTCCCAGACCGGCGTCTTCGGCGACGCAGTCGAGAACTTCGCCCAGCAGTTCTCGGCTGTACAGAAGCAGACTGAGGCCATCAGACACATCCTGCCGCAGCGGTCAGCTGCTGCCTCCACCCCACCGCCCACGGCTCCTCGGTCTGCTCGTCGCCGTGGGCGTCCTCCTGCGTCTGCCCCTGCTCCCGCGCCGCAGCAGTAGCCTCCATCTAAACGGCGCCGTGGAGCCAGTCGCAGGCAGGGCGCCCCGCCACCCAGAGATGGAAGGGACTGCTCTCCAGGAGACGATGACTGCATCGCTCCCTCCCCCGGAAGAGGGCCGGGTGGTAAATCCTTTGTTTCATTTTGTTTGTGTTCCGCCGCTGGCCTTAAAACCAGCGGTACCCAAATTTTCAATAAAAGAGCAGTTTCTATCATCTCTGGGTCCGAAGAAGACCCGGAGAGCAGTGGGGGGTTGGAATCCTCACCACTCTCATCCGCCTCTTCTTTCGCCAGCCGGCAGCTGTGTACGGTCCGAGAACGCCACCGAGCCGCCTCCCGCACCTCCTGCCCCGTGGAACCAGGTAAGTGCTGCACAGCACACTCAGACCCCGCTACGGGCCGCCTCCCAGAGGGAGCCTCCCGAGTAGCATCCCTGGGTTCTACCTCGCTGCCCCACTCTGGGTACGCCTACAGTCCCTTTGGTCCCGCTTGTACGGTCTCTGCGAGCCTGGTTAGCGCTCCCCAGTCCGTCTCGCTGGCTCATTCGAACCATCAGGCTCGGACCATCAGGGCGCCCCCCCAAGTTTCGGGCCATCCACTCCACTACAGTAAGAGCAGCCGATGCCCATGTCTTGCGTGCGGAGATCGCAGTCCTACTGGCGAAGGATGCGATAGAGCCGGTCCTTCCAGCCGATATGAGGTCAGGGCACTACAGTCCCTACTTCATTGTACCAAAGAAAGGTGGTGGGTTACGACCGGTCTTGGATCTGCGAGTTTTGAATCGGAGCCTCCACAAGCTACCGTTCAAAATGCTCACGCAGAGACGCATTTTCGAATGCATCCGTCCCCAAGATTGGTTTGCAGCGATCGACCTGAAGGACGCGTACTTTCATGTCTCGATTCTTCCTCGACACAGGCCATTCCTGCGCTTTGCGTTCGAGGGTCAAGCATATCAGTACAAGGTCCTACCCTTCTGGCTGTCCCTGTCCCCCAGTGTCTTCACGAAAGTCACGGAGGGGGCCCTTGTTCCCATGAGAGAACAGGGTGTTCGCATCCTCAACTATCTCGACGACTGGCTCATACTAGCACACTCTCGAGATCAGCTATGCGAACACAGGGACCTAGTGCTCAGGCACCTCAGCCAGTTGGGTCTTCAGGTCAACTGGGAAAAGAGCAAACTCTCCCCTGTGCAGAGGATCTCTTATCTCGGTATGGAGTTGGATTCGGTCACCCAGACAGCGCGCCTCACAGAGCAGCGTGCTCAGTTGGTGCTGAACTGCTTGAACACGTTCAAAGGCAGGACAGCGGTCCCACTGAAATTCTTTCAGAGGCTCCTGGGGCATATGGCAGCAGCAGCAGCGTTAACCCCGCTCGGCCTGCTTCATATGAGACAGCTTCAGCACTGGCTTCACGGCCGAGTCCCGAGATGGGCGTGGCATCACGGCACTCACCGGGTGGCTATCACACCGGCGTGCCGCAGACCTTCAGCCCGTGGTCAGACCCCTTGTTCCTGCGGGCAGGAGTCCCCTTGGAACAAGTGTCCAGTCATGCTGTGGTATTCACGGATGCCTCTGCCACCGGCTGGGGTGCCACGTACAACAGGCATGCAGTGTCAGGGGTGTGGACGGACCCCCAGCTGCATTGGCACATCAATTGCCTCGAGTTGCTAGCAGTACATCTCGCTCTGAGCCGCTTGAAAAGGCTGCTACAGGGCAGGGACATGCTGGTCCGTACGGACAACACTGCGACCGTTGCGTACATCAACCGACATGGTGGTCTACGCTCCCGTCGCATGTCGCAACTCGCCCGCCATCTCCTCTGGAGTCAGAAGCATCTGAGGTCGCTTCGAGCCATGTATGTCCCCGGCTTGCTCAACCGTGTGGCCGACGAGCTATCATGAGCTGTGCTTCCGGGAGAATGGCGACTTCACCCCCAGGCGGTTCAGCTGATCTGGAGAGAGTTCGGGGAGGCTCAGGTAGACCTGTTTGCCTCCTCAGAGACCTCCCACTGCCAGCTGTTTTACTCCCTGACCGAGGGAACACTCGGCACGGACGCACTGGCACACAGCTGACCCCGGGGCCTTCACAAATATGTGTTTCCCCCAGTGAGCCTACTTGCGCAGACATTGTGCAAAGTCAGGGAGGACGAGGAGCAGGTCCTTCTGGTGGCTCCCTATTGGCCCACCCGGACTTGGTTCCCAGAACTCATACTCCTCGTGACAGTCCCTCCCTGGCCCATTCCTCTGAGGAAGGATCTTCTGACTCAGAGACGGGGCACCCTATGGCACCCGCGTCCAGACCTCTGGAAACTCCATGTCTGGTCCCTAGACGGGACGCGGAGGTTTTAGGTGACTTACCCCCTGAGGTACTTAACACCATCACTTCAGCACGGGCGCCGTCCACGAGACGTGTTTACGCCCTGAAGTGGAACCTGTTCGTCGAGTGGTGTTCTTCTCGCCGAGAAGACCCCCGAAGATGTTCGATAGGGTCTGTGCTTTCCTTCTTGCAGCAGGGGTTGGAGCGTAGACTGTCTCCCTCCACCCTCAAAGTACATGCTGGCGCTATTTCAGCTTATCACGACCACATAGATGGCAAAACAGTTGGAAAGCACGACCTGGTCGTCAGGTTTCTTAGGGGGGCGAGACGATTAAATCCTCCTCGACCCCCCTCCATACCCTCTTGGGATCTTTCCCTGGTGCTTCGAGCACTTCAGGATGTTCCCTTTGAGCCTCTGCAGTCAGTAGACTTAAAGCTTCTTTCCATGAAGACTTTGCTGCTGGTTGCACTGGCCTCTGTCAAGAGGGTAGGAGACCTGCACGCATTTCCGGTCGACGAATCGTGGCTAGAGGTCGGGCCGGGTGACAGCCACGTGGTACTAAGACCCCGGCCTGGCTATGTGCCCAAGGTTCCTACCACTCCCTTCAAAGACCAGGTAGTGAACCTGCAAGCACTGTCTTTGGAGGAGGCAGACCCAGCCCTGGCTTTGCTCTGTCCCGTTCGCGCTCTGCGTATGTACGTGGACAGAACTCAAAGCGTCAGGACCTCAGACCAGCTCTTTGTCTGTTACGGAGGCCAGCAGAAGGGAAAGGCTGTCTCCAAGCAGAGGATGGCCCACTGGATAGTGGATGCCATCGCCTTGGCTTACCAAGCTCAAGGCGTGCCCTGCCCGCTCAGGTGGCATGCACACTCCACGAGAGGCGTTGCAGCCTCCTGGGCGCTGGCACGTGGCTCCTCGCTAACAGATATCTGTAGATCTGCGGGCTGGGCGACACCTCACACGTTCGCTAGATATTATAGCCTACATGTAGAGCTGGTCTCCTCCCGTGTTCTCACCCTAGACGGGTAGAAGCACTGAGAGGCCTGGCTCTGTCGGCTTGCTGCACCCTACTGTGCACCCTTATTGTTCCAGAGTAAAAACCTGTCGAGTCCTCCAAAACCCCTCGGCCCGGACTTGGCGGAGCGTCCGGTGCCAGGCCCTTATCCGCTGAATCCTTGAGAACCGGATCGGGGCTGGGTTCCATATGTGTGACCCTACGGGGATCCCATATGTGTATATTCCACGGCTGCTCCTATCGGAAGCCCGTGTCTTTCCCTTGGGCTAAGTCACCCATTATTTCATATGCAGTACAGCCTTCGGGCTAGTCCATATGTATTTCCACATAACTCTTTGAAGAAGTGGCTTACGCAGCGTTCCTTCCTAAACAGAAAGGGCACGCTTTCCCAGTGTTATCCAATATCTCACTGTATGGGTTATCACGGAACAACAGTGTCAGACTCACTCTGTGTAAGCCTCCTCCTATCGTCCTTCCAGGCAAGAAGGTGTAGAGGCTTGAACAGGGGCACTGGATGGGGTGCAGCAGCTGTGGCGCTTTGGTAGGGATTCCTATTGGTCAGTCATGACCTACGTTGTAGTGACTGACCGATAGGGAACGTCTCGGTTACATATGGTAACCCTCGTTCCCTGAGGGAGGGAACGGAGACGTAGGTCCCGTCGCCACATCTGCTGCCGCCCGCCGGGGCGGCCAGCTTTCTCAGGCTTGGCTCCTCAGCAAAAAACTAGTGTGCAATCGCACCAGCTGCTTGTTAAATACCCGCGCTGCGAGGCTGCACAGCTGTTGCAAATGATTGCACGCCAATGTGTATTGGCTTGTTTTAGTTTCACGCGAAGTAGATTGGCCTCTCTAGCGAGATTCCTATTGGTCAGTCATGACTAGGGTTGGGTACCGAATCACGGTGCCAATAGGGAACCGGTTCCGACGTAAACGGTAGTAACCAGACCGAATAAGAACGAAAATTTCGGTGCCTGATTTCGGTGCCTGACTCCCTGTGTCATGAGGCGCACACACGCAAGGTCTCTCGCTCTCTCCCTCTCCGCCGTGCGCGCACAATACTGTTTGAAGCACCGTCTGTTCTGTCTCGCATGTATGCTCTTGCTCGCTCGCTCTAGATTCCAGGAGATTTTAAGTAATTTGCGGGCATCAGGGAGCCGTTATCAATATGCGGGAGACTCCCGGAACGTCTGCTGATTGCGAGGGGATTAATGAAGATGCCGAAGACAAAACGCTCCAAGGTTTGGCTGCATTTCACGTGTAAAATTACGCGTCAGAAAGCCCTCTGGGTGTGCCGATTGTCTGAAGCACATATAGAATCACGCCAATCCATTGGCTGATGGCACGGGCGCCGCCTCGATGCTCACGTCGTCTTATTATATTGGCATGCGCATCATCTGCTCCTCAGATTTCTCTGCCAAAAAAGGAAGCTTGTCGGCAGTGCGAGGAGTTTAGCAGCGAACGCAGCATCTCGTTCCCTATTCAGAGAACATAGGTTACACCAGTAACCAGAGACGTTCTCTTTCATGGGTTCACTCAACGCTGCGTAGCAAAGACGCAGTGAGAATGAAATACCAAACTCGCCAAGCGCTGCCGTTCTAGTGTACCGACCAGATAACTTACATGACTGGTTCAAGCAGACAAAACATGGGAACCTGTTGCCATGTCGAGATTAGATTACCCTGGTAGTAATCTCTATTAATCTCCAGTATTATTACATTGTTTGATACAATATTGTTTTATTTGATATTATGTAAATGTGAATTTTTATTTTATATTGGTTTATTTATTATTACCATATATGTTACTTGTATTTATATTGTTTAAAGATTTAAGTTAATATTGTGTCCAGTTTGGCCCTGTAAATAAAAGGGTATTATTTTTTGACAAAGTGTGTGCGGTTTCGTTTTCTTAAAGGGATAGTTCACCCAAAAATGAAAATTCTGTCAGTAATTACTCACCCTCATGTTGTTCAACTCCGTAAGACCTTCGTATGTTAATTCGTGTTCCGAAGATGAACGAAGGTCTTACAGGGTTGAACAACATGAGGGTGAGTAATTACTGACAAAATTTTCATTTTTGGGTGAACTATCCCTTTAAGTACCGTTTCAAGAACCGTTTAAGCACCGGAACCGTTTAAAAAAATACCGAGTAGGTACTGGTATCGGATAAAACCCAACCGATACCCAACCCTAGTCATGACCTACGTCTCCGTTCCCTCCCTCAGGGAACGAGGGTTACCATATGTAACCGAGACGTTTCTTCTCCTCACTGAAAGCATTCAACAATCACTCGACAGCTCCACACCACTCCGTTAACATTTCCTGCTCACACTTACTGGAAAGAAGAAAGTATCCCGCTCCGGGTTAACTGCATAAATCAGTGCGTGCCACTATAAAGTTCCTAGTCTAAAACAAGCGAGAAAATTGTTTCGATGAAAGTACTAGTTTTTGTTTAATTTTGGTGTGTTTGGTATGATTGTGGTATTCAAACTTTCAAAGAACTTTACGATGGGGACACACTCATGTCTTTCGAGCAGCTACAACAGAAATTTTGCCTCCCTTCTAAATTTTTCTCCAAATACCTACAAGTTAGACACTACATTCAGACTCAGCAAGGTGGTCGCCTATCTAACCTTTCCCCTTCCCCATGGAGGACATCTTATCTGATAAAAAGGACCCTAAAAGTCTTATATCATTTATTTATGGTAAGCTGTCCCAGTTGATGGCTGGCAACCTTCACAATGTTAAATCTAAATGGGAAAAAGACCTGCAGTGCTCATTCAGTGATGAAGAATGGGAAACTATGTGAGAAAGCTCAGACTCTGTTGGTCAATAGCCGCCATAAACTCATTCAATTTAATGTGATACACAGAGTCTATTATACCCCAGTAAGACTAAAAGCCTTTAAAAGTAACTATTTAGAGCTATGTCCAAGATGTAAAGTGGAGAGAGGGACACTTTTACACATGTTGTGGTCTTGTCCTGATCTTGAGGTATACTGGGGAGGGGTCTTAGAGATCATTGGCACAGCTGCCGGTACTAATATACTCAAGGAGCCCAGACTTATCTTGTTGGGGGACACTTCATTATTAGATGAACAGAGGGGGATTAATCTGAGGTTTGTTAGATTAGCTTTCTTAGCAGCAATAAAATGCATAACTCTGAGGTGGAAGGACCCTAAACCACCTACTACTTCTATGTGGCCTACAGAAGTATCATCATATGTATCTCTTGAGAAAATTGCATTTTGTTTGAAGAAACGTCAAGATCTGTTTGTAAAACACTGGGGCAGTTTCCTTTCATATATGGGTATAACAACAACAGGACAAAATACCTAAATTTAATATGACTTTAAATGCCTTTTTCTTGTTTAATCTGTGTATGGTTTATTAGTGGCACTGGGGAGGGAGGTTTGGGGTGTGATATAGGGTTGTGATATGGATAAATTATTCAATTTGTATTTTGTATTGTTTTTCCCCTGTTTTTTTTTTTTTGTATTTCTTTTTTTGTTTTTTGTTTTTTGAAGAAAAAACCCAATAAACACAGTGTTCAAAAAAATAATTTGGTGTGTTTTATGCATATCTTATAAGTACAAAAATGGTTCATGTTCTTTTGTTTTATAACTTCACAGTATATTCAATGTTCTTTTTTATATAGAACATCAATCAAATCAAATGAACATATTAGTAGTAGTTGTGTTTAGAGGAGCTGTACAGAGTGTGGCAGATTTTACTTCTTTACTTTTTTCTTTAGTTATGTGAAATTGTTAAATTGATAATTTAAATTCCATTCAGCATATCTTTCTGATGCATGAATTATTAAATCACAAAGGAAAAATATCTAAGTGCTTAGTAACACATTGTTTATTAATATTATTATTCATTTTGGATTATATTTAACAATGCATTATAATCTTTCTCTTTTTTGTTTTTATGGCACATCTATCCACTGAATTCTATGCATTTCAGTAGTCATTTTTAAGTAGTGTCTCTTGTGCAAATATATTAGGAAATATCTGACGCTAAATGCCGCAATGGACCAATCAGAATTGAGTATTAAAGAAGCAAGTAACCTTAGAGACTTAAGTTAACTCGGATGATTTTCCTAGACAGTTTTCTAATCAACATCAGAATAGAAGAATCCATATAGTCAATTAATGTATATTGATAGATGTACTGACATGAGGATGATAAAAGTATTTTGATTTGAGTACATTTTTTAATTTCCCTTTAAGTGTGTTACTTCAATTGATATGTAATGTTGGAATTATATTGAATAGGTCCTTTATATTTTGTGTTTAATTAAAGCACAACCCTTATATCGTCCATGAAAGCGGCTGCCTGGATCACAAAATGGTTTTATGTATACCAGTTCATGACTCATCATGTCATTTCGTTAAATAAAGAGGCTATTTTTGATCAAGACATCCATGCCTTTTTGTCATCATGTAATTTTATGACTAAAATATGATTAAGCTGACACACTACCACATCAATGTCACAGCACAGCAATGTAAATTTCTTTTTTTTTCTTGTTTGTTTGTTTTGTTTGTTTATTAATTTATATAGCACAATTTAATACAACTGATGTTGCCCAAAGTGCTTCACAATAAAAAACAGAAAAAAGAAAAACACAGAATAATAGCAATAAATAAGCATATCACATAAAAACCAGACATATAGACAGTAACCCAGTTAAGATAGCTCTCCATTTGAGTGTAAAATATATTGTTTTAGCATAACTTTGAACATGGATAGTGTTTTGGCAGATCTAATCGACTGAGGGAGGTCATTCCATAGTTTTGGTCCTGCTCGAGAAAAAGCTCTATCACCCCTAAGCTTATATTTAGTCCTGGTAGTACGAAGCAACTGTTTATTTTCAGATCTCAAGGATCTAGAAGGGGTGTACATTTCCACCAGGCTGGATATATACACTGGAGCTAATTTGTGCACGGCCTTAAAAACTAATATGAGGATCTTATAGATAATTCTACATCTTACTGGCAACCACTTTAGTGATATTAATAGTGGAGTCACAGAGTCATATTTCTTTGCCGACTTTATCATTTTAGCTGCAGCATTTTGAATTTTCTGTAAACGCACAATTGCTCCGGCATCAACACCATAAAAAAGGGAATTACAATAATCCATTCTAGAAAAGACCATGGACGTAATGGCTTTCTCAAAATCTAAAATGGATAAAAATGGTTTAGTCTTAGCTAACAGACGTAAGTTTAGAAAACAGGATCGCACCACAGAGCTAATTTGCCTGTCCAACTTTAGATCACTATCCAGCACAAATCCCAAATTTTTTACACTAGATTTAACAAAACCGTTCAAAGAAGTTGTATTCAAGCACTTCAGCACGTCATGTTTTTTTGGGCCAAACACGATGACCTCAGTTTTATTTTCATTTAGCTTCAAAAAGTTTGCCGCCATCCACTCCTTGACATCATGTAAGCATGCTAATAAAGTATCAAGTGAGTTTGAATTTAATTCTCTCATGGGCATATAAATCTGCGTATCATCAGCGTAGCAGTGGAATCAGTGCTCGAATTGAGGGGGGGCTGGGGGGATCCGGGACCCCCCATAAGGTATTAGGGACCCCCCATAAGAAGTAAAAAATAGAATTAGGGGGGGTCCCTCAGATATTTTTATTTTAGTACAAAATAATAACAAATCTGATTTAAATGCATGCAATGGATACGGTAAATTTCGTGAATTGATTATTTACAATAATTTTTTTAAAGTTGGCTAGTTGCCATGTCTCTTTAAAATGTAAACGCCCCGCCCCACATCTAAAGAGTGCTGTGCGCATGACATCGTTGACTGACAGGACTGTTTGATTGGCGCCGCTCCGTTGAAGCTAATTTTAACTTTTAAAAAATGGAGAAAAATAAACCTCCACTCGAGGTCGGGAAGAGAAAGCTTCTTACCGACTTTTTTGAGGGGTAATTGTCTCTCTCTATATATCGTTCTACTTTATATCTAAGTTACCCACACCATATCGGGGCTTTTGTATTCCTTGCGTAAATTGGAAACATTTAGGCTTAAGTTGCTATTTTTTTCATTATTAATAGTCCTGGTTCTACGGGAGTGCTAGAGATCTCGACGGAGATGCATAACAGCTTTTTAGTAAAGGGAGCGATCGTTGTGTGCTTTCTATGCTTTCTAATTTCCATTCAGAATTTGTATAAAACTTGTTTTTCATGCTGCCAGCCATGACCAATGGCCACGTAAACACAAAGTTTCGGGAATTACATACGCATTTATGCGGGATTCACTCTTGAAATAGCAATAATTGACATTGATTGCCGTGGCATTGTTTGTTTCTGAATAAAGCAGCCTTTTTCACTGAAATGGTCGTTGAATAGTTGCTGACTTACTCACTCATAACAGTGCTTTTCCGCCACCTACTGGACGGAACTATGTAAAAATCGCATGTGCTGAAATAGTTGAAAAATCCCCACCAACACACAGACTGACAGTCTGTTTTGTCACAATCTATATGTTTAATATCTAATAAACAAGTTTTATCCATTTAATCAAGTCTTTTGGAACAAACATTATTATCACACTGTCACATAATCCACATTAATCATCCAGTTGTTTTTAGGGTAAAAACTACATTGGAAAAAAAATACCTAGAATCATTCTGTTGGATGTACACTACTGTTCAAAAGTTCAAGAGTCTCTTCTGCTCACCAAGCCTGCATTGATTTGATGCAAAATACAGTAAAAACAGTAATTTTATGAAATATTATTACAATTTAAAATAATAATACAATAAAATATCATTTATTTCTGTGATCAAAGCTGAATTTTCACCATCGTTTCTCCAGTCTTCATCACATGATCCTTCAGATCTGAAATATAAACTTTTGTAGCATTATACACTACCATTTAAAAGCTTGTGGTCAGTAAGAATGTATTTTTAAAAAATGTTGGGAAAGAAATTAATACTTTTATTCAGTATGGTTGCATTAAATTGATCAAAAGTGACAGTAAAGACATTTATAATGTAACAAAAGATTCTATTTCAAATAGAAACTGTTCTTTTGAACTTTCTATTGATCAAAAAATCCTGAAAAATAAATGTTTATTACATAAATGTTTGTTGATCATCAGATCATCATATTAGAGTGATTTCTGACGGATCATGTGACACTGAAGACTGGAGTAATGATGCTGAAAATTCAGCGTTGATCACGCATTTTACTATATATTCACATAGAAAACAATATTTCACAATATTACTGTTTTTTTTTTATCAAATCAATGCAGCTTTGAGCAGAAGAGACTTTTAAAAACATTTTAAAAATTGTATCGATCTCAACTTCTGAATGGTAGTGTATATTTCATTTCATTATGTGTATTTATTTAAAAATAAAAATATTGAAACCAAAACATGGCATTGTCTAGTGTGCAGTTAAAGAGGACCTCCAAGGCAAGCACAGTCCATTCCAGTTTAGCAGAGGGCAGTGGCAGGAGCTCAGCACAGGTTAGCAGCGACAAGATCTCAGAAGAGGACAAATGCAGTGATAAAAGCTTTATATGGGTCTGTACCACCAACAGCAGTTCAGCACAGATCAGACAGTGATACCATCCAGTGACCCTGGAAGCCATCTGATATTGAGACATTTCAATCTATTTTGAAGTTACTTGCTTTTACGGGTCTTCAAGAGCCTTATATGTAGTGCCCTGGTATATTTGTCATAGTTGCTGTTTTGGGTCTGCTGCCCTCTAAATCCAGTATTACTTTAGTAAGTAATTTAAAAGAATAATTATATAATTATCAAGCGTTTTTAATAAATAAGATATATTTATGCATATTATGATCGAATATATTGTATATTTTGTATAAAGCGTATATTGCAAGACTAAACCTACATACACCCCCCCCCCCTCCCGTAAAAAAAACTTGGGGACCCCCCATAAGACTTGACTCAATTCGAGCACTGAGTGGAATGACACTTTATGTTTCCGAAAGATTGCCCCCAAAGGTAGCATATAAAGGGAAAAAAGAATTGGGGCAAGAATCGATCCCTGTGGGACTCCCCAAGGAAGAGGTAATCTCAAGGAATCACAGCCCCCAAAGCTAACAGAGAATAATCTGTCGGTAAGATACGATTTAAACCATTTGAGAACATTACCTTTTAGGCCAACACAATATTCTAAGCGATTGATTAAAATCTCATGGTCCACCATATCAAACGCTGCACTCAGGTCAAGCATAATTAAAATAACACTTTCACCATTATCAAGCGAGACAAAGATGTCATTTAGCACTTTGACCAACACTGTCTCGGTGCTATGGCAGGACTTAAAGCCCGACTGGAAGGGCTCACTAATTGAATTTGCCGTCATGTGTGCTTGTAACTGCTTGAATATCACTTTTTCTAAAACCTTGGCTAAAAAAGGAAGATTTGAGATCGGTCTAAAATTATTAGGATCGTCTATTGCCAAATTAGGCCTCTTTAATAATGGATGAACTATAGCATACTTAAACTCTGCTGGGCAAGTGCCCTGACTGAGGCACTTGTTAATAAGGTTCAGCACTGTGGTTCCTACACTAGCAAAAATCTCCTTGAAAAAACGAGGTGACATGACATCATGTTTAGATGAAGAAGGCTTGAGATGTACAACAATATCCACCAAAGCTGGAAGGTTAATAAGATTAAAATCACTCCATTCCGTGCTACAAGGCACAGCCAGGTCAAAAATCGGAGTCATCTGTACTCTTTGTATTGTAGAGTGTAAGCCAACAATTTTATCATTAAAAAAATTCAGGAAATCTTCACAATTTAAGATTGAAGGATCTGGATACCTAGATTGCCTGGGATTACTAACTGAATTTATTATCTCAAATAAAATCTTAGGTTCATTCAAATGTTGAGTGATAACATCTGAGTAATACTTGTGTTTAGCATCTCTAGAGGCCTTCTGAAATGATTGTAGCGTTTCTCTAAAAATCTCGTAATGGACCTGCAATTTATGTTTTTTCCACCTCCTCTCAGCTTGTCGAGCATGTTGTCTAAGTGCCCGTAGGGGTTCATTTACCCATGGCAAGTGTATAATTTTACCCCTTTTAGCTCTAAGAGGAGCAACATTGTCCAGAATATCTGCACAAACTGAGTTAAACCGTTCCAAAAACTCATCAACACTTAAGTTTGTCAAAGATATTTCAGATAAAATAGATTCACCATAGTCTTTATACAGAATAGAGAATTCAGCATTCGTAGAGGAATTGAATTTCCGAATCCATGTTTTTTCTGGCAGTGACTTTTCCACGTTCTTGTAAGAACATACATTGAAGAACACTGGTTTATGGTCAGAAAACACAACTTCGTCAATCATAATGTCCTGAATGTGTAGGTTAAAAGATAAAACCAAATCTAACGTATGGCCCAACTTATGAGTTGGCCCTTTAACCCACTGTGTCAAATCATAAGAGTCAATCATAGTTACAAACTCTCTGGAGACCACATCCTGCCCACAGCACAAATGTACATTAAAATCCCCAATAATTAGAAAACTGTCAAATTTTGTGATCAGGTTACTCACAAAATCAGAAAATTTACTCACAAAGTCCTTGTTTGGCTTTGGAGGACGATACACAAGAGCCACCAACACAGGACCTGTAAGCATTATCTGAAACGTTTGTAACTCAAAACTATTGTAAAGTTCAGTTGAGATAGTCCGGCATCTGATTTCATCTTTAAAAATATACATAAGGCCCCCACCACGACCAGTTAGCTGAGGGGAATTATAATAAGAGTAACCCAGTGGTAAAAGTTCAGCCATCGGAGTGAGATCTCCTACCTTCATCCAAGTTTCCGACAGAAAAAGGAAGTCCAGCTTATTGTTCATAATAAAGTCATTGAGCATGAACGTTTTGTTTCCCACGGAGCGAACGTTGAGCAAGGCCATCTGCACCGTGGCTTTTTCTTTGATCATTTGCCGCTCGCGGCGAACGGGCCGAAGATTTCGCAGCTCAATGTCTCTCGAACAGACTCGTGACCATCCCGTTTGTCTCGCAAAGGCCGGACCATCAGGAACTATCGGGTGAATGCAGCCACTCATGCCAGCCGCAAAACGCCGACATAGTATTCGGTTTACACCTCTCCTATCCACGTGCGTTGAATCTGGGCGAAGTGCAGCACTAAATTCTCTGCCATCCATGGCCCGTTTCAGTTTCACAATAACACCGCCGCGTTTTCCTCGCTTTCTCCAGCGGCGTCTTCGAAGAGCACCGGGGGAGGTGCGGCACAGGTGCAAAGGGATTTTCTCCAGCAGGTACGGAGGGATAAAAGCAGACCCCTCAAAATCATTTTTAAAAGCAGCATCCACAGTCGTCTGGATCATTAGCAGTTGATTCCGATCATAAATAAATAATGAAGATGCATATTGAGTGCAACAGGTTAGCAGCAACAGGAACAAAGACAAACGAGGTAGGTAGACGGCATGCCATGACCACCGGCGCCATCTTGCTAAATGTAAATGGTTTCCCATGGTTTCTTGATCTTTAAATGTATCAAACATCACAATTCAACACATTTCATGAAAAATATTCAGTGTACTGGTTGAATGCAGAAACCGCAAATTCATATATTTAATAGAGTGTGTTCAAATATAAAACTATATGGAACATTTATACATTTTTAATACAGACTGTATTACAAAAGAAAATCAACTTAAAACATAAAAAAAAAATGTTTCTTCATTTTCATAAGCTGCGTCCTGATGTCCTCTTGAAGAACATTGAAAAAAATATGAATAATATTAATCATTGTGGTGTTTTTTCATGCACAAGACAAACAAAATTGCTGCACACAACAAAATTGCAAACCATTGTATCTGCTGGGTAAAGGTGTAGCTGAATTATATTTCAGCATGTCTCTCTGTTTCACCTCCAGCAGAGGGCAGAGCTGACCCAGGCTACAATTTCAACTCCAATTTCCCATGCCTTGTTTTTTAGCCTATGTCTCTTTGTGCTGCGTTATGTCACACTCTCACTTAGTTTGGACTTTGTTTTCAGCTTGCACCGTTTCCACTGTTGAGTCAGTTGTCATGGTTTCTGGTTAGCTGTCATTTAGTTCAGGTGTGTGTTGTTAATTATCCTCATTTGCTTGTATACTTAAAGGATTAGTTCACCCAAAAATTTAAATTCTGTCATTAATTATTCACCCTCATGTTGTTCCAAACCCGTAAGACATTCGTTCAACTTCGGAACACAAATGAAGATATTTTTGATGAAATCTGAGAGCTTTCTGTCCCTCCTTTGACTGCAACGTCATTACAACTTTCAAGGCCCAGAAAGGTAGTAAAAACATAATTAAAATAGTCCATGTGACTCCAGTGGTTCAACCTTAATATTATGAGGTGATGAGAATACTTTTGTGCGCAAAACCCCCCAAAAATAATGACATTATTCAACAATCTCTTCTCTTCCATGTCATTCTCCTACACTTTGATGTAGTGTAAACAGTGCAGCGCTTCTGGTTATATGTCAGAACGTTGGATCATTATTGGCTGATGCTGGTCATGTGTGTGATGACCCAGGAGCTAGCCAATAATGAGCCGACGTTCTGACGTATAACCCAGCAGTCCCCCACCACGTCTTCCTCTCTTCCGCCCATATCGCTTTCCAGTGCGCCAGGTTTCTGATATTTTGATAATATCCACAGGTATCATAGATGTTGTAGACAATTTTAAAGCATTTGTCCAATGTCCAATAAAGTCTGGCGATCATAAGTGATAATGGAGGACGCTGTATTGTCAAACTAGTAAGTAAGGTTAAAACTAACACTAAACGGAAGCGTGAGAGACGCTCATAGCATGTGGCCATACATACTGAACGCGTCTCCAGAGAGGAAACGGATCTGCTCGTGTGCGAGCTTAAAGCGCACAAGCAGACCAAATAAGGACAAGCCGGATTCCACCATATCTTTATGCACACAATAATAAACTTTTACATTGTAACCCTTTTATTTGTAATATTTGCCATGTTTGTGTGCTGCTGTGCGTCCCTGTGTGTAATAGTGTTAACCCATAAGTTAAAGGGGTGGTAAAACAAGTTTTTTCGAAGGCTTGATTGTGTTTGTGGGGTGCACTGTAACGTGTTCATGCTTCGTTTTTAAAAAATTGCATTATTTTTCAACATTTTACCTTTATTCTACACTGCTCTGTCCTTCCTTGTAAAAACGGTCGGATGGTTTCCGGGTTCTATGAAGCCAGTCCCTCAAAAATACCAATGGGCTCAGATTGGTTAGCTGGCCCAGTGTGTTGTGATTCGCTAACCGCCTAGTGCACGTTTTCTGGAAACGTCACGCCCCTTAACTTTACCGGTACTTTGGTGTATTATAAACGATGGCGTCAATCTGACCCAGAATGTTAGTGAAGATGATCGAGCAGAACCTGTTCAAGAACGGCTGTTAAACGACGTTTCAGAAAGGTTTGTTTTTTGTTGTTGTTTCTGTCTCATTTCTTTTTAGATACGCTGTAATTAAATTGTACTAATTATTATAGTATTAAAAAAAAATAAGCTTCGTATTCATAAACAAGAATTTCATATAATCGTTCTAACAAATTATACTAACGTTACAGTCCATAAAGGGATTTTGTTTGAGTAAAGACTGTGGATCTACAGTGATCGTTACTGACTGTATGGCACCCTTACTTTTGTATTTTTAGAACGATTGTAGCCAAATATCTGTCGCCAGTACTATTAACCCAAAATGAACACTAAACATTGGCTTTAACGTTACTACAGTAAGTTAGCCAAATCAAACACAGAACTATGGCTGCAACAACTAATCGATATAATCGATAATAATCGATTATGAAAATCGTTGTCAACGAATGTCATTATCGATTAGTTGCTCTGCTTACGTCACGGGGAGCATTTACTGGTGATTGGTACCCTGTGCCGCTCTGTCGTGCGCGCGCTACACAGTTTGGACTTTGGAGCACTCTCTTCTGTCTCGCATGCGCTCTCTTGCTTGCACGCTCTAGATTCCAGGAGTTTGAACTAATTTGCGGGCATCAGGGAGCCGCTATCAATATGCGGGAGACTCCCGGAACTTCCGGGAGACTTGGGATGTCTGTATTTTGTCTCGGGCATCAGGTTGTGCAATCATTTCGCTCGCAACATAAGTGATGGATTAAAATAGCGCTACGCAGAAATAGGCTAAATTAAAACGGTGTTTAGAAAGTGAAGCACTAAATATAAAGGCAGTTATTAACAGCAGCAGTAAAAGATTGTTTTTTAGTCACTGTAGTCAGTGGTTTTCAGCGAATGCTTGTGCACTAATGCATCATTTTTCAAGCCTGTTTGCTGCGTCTCCATTCCGTTCTCTTTTTATAGCATTTGTCTTCTATTAAGTTTTAATTGTTTTACAAACGCGATCTACTGCGGCTCTACTACGTTCACACGCTTTTTTTTCAGTCTTTCTATATTTATTTTAGCAATTTATCCTTATAATTAATTGAATCTTAAATAAAAATTAAATGAATTATGTACTTTACATGTTTTTGGTTTCTATCTTCACATCTGAACATGTCTGTGTAAATTAATTTTTAACAAAAATTATGTTAAAACAATGTTGTATATAATTTAGATTTTTTTGTTTTTCATGGTTGTCAACTTGCCATCAGCAATTATCATTAAAAACAATGCAAATATTGATATTAGTAAAACTCAATGTGTGGCTTTTGTACACTTTTACACATAAATACCATGATTAAGGGTTTTATTTAGTTGTAATAAACAAAAAATCAAATTGAAATTTTATCCAATTAATCGATTAATCGAAAAAATGATCGTCCGATTAATCGATTATGAAAATAATCGTTAGTTGCAGCCCTACACAGAACCATGTTTAGCATGCCTGTGAATTAACAAGCATGTAGATAAACAATACATAAAAGCTCTAATCAAAGAATAATTAACACTAATTCGAAGTTCGCTGTTGAGATAAGTTTGTAACGTTAGGTTTGAATGAGCATTTAACAAGCTGGTTTGCAGAGCCAAACAGCATTGTCATTTGTTTACTTCCTTGCTACAACGTTCAATTAACAATACGAACTATTGCAGGAAAACACATCGACGAAAAATAAATCATACTTACAGGTTGTGGCCCATAAACAACAGCTTCTGTTCTTAAAGTTGGAACTGCTCCATCTTTCAGGACAAGCCATTGTGCAAATCCTGCATTGAGCTCGCGAAGATTGTGGAAGCTTTCCTCCGTAACATGTGCAGCACAGAGAGCGAGATTTGGGTAATAATTATGAGGGACCTTGTTAAAAATAAATTTTAACCATTGATCCCTAACTCCCCCGACCCTAGGAAGACTGAACAAAGTGTACCTGCAATCCGGATAAAAATAACAGCATTTCGACGGCATTGTGGCAACAACAGCCTATAGAGGGAATGCACGTGACGTCACCGTTGGCCGGAGTGACTGCGGTTACGCCCACAAGTGGCAAAAACACTGAGCGGCAGCATTGGTTTTCAGCGTGAATGCTGCGGAAAAACACACAAAACGCGTCTAAAACGGGAAGAGCTTTGAGACTTACTGTACAACTAGATTTGACAAGAAATATGAGGTATATTTTTACAGACTACCTAAAGCTACAGAACAGAGAAGCAAATAGATCGCTGCAATTCATAGAAACAAATGGACTCCAGGCAGCGAAAGGTGGATTTGCAGTTATCATTTTTGTGTCAATATGCTGAATTTAGTGGTAAAATCATTCTCTATATATTGTATTGTTATATATTGCAGTGACAACTCATCAATCAAATATTTACCACTGTATTCTGTATAATTTGACATTTTTAAATAAACACTGACAAAAAACTATACAAGTTTTAAGTCTAGACGATATGATGATATATATAACATTGATATAAGTGATCACCTGGATTTAGACCTGCCTATATTGTATTTATATAAAGCGTTCACAGGCAAATTTGCTGTATGTATTTACCCGGTGTCAAAATCAGGCACATATAAATGTCATGAAACACGATTCCTGGCTGCATGTCAATATCCATGGATCACTGGATCTTTAGTAAGTTGTAAGGAACACTATATTGAGTCCAATCTTTAGTTTAAACTGATAATCGTTTGTTTTACTTGCGTTTTCGCAGTTTCCCCTATTAAATCCAGTCACGCATTAGCTCTTCTCGTCCGGCTGAGGGGGGCGTGTTCCGGCGGGAAAGTGACGTTAATGCATTCCCTCTATACCGCAACAACTCTTCTCCAAAGCAAAAATGGCCTCGCCCTTATTTAGTATTCTCGGAGGAGGGGTTTATGTAAATATTGGGGTTACTGCAGTGGCGGAACTAGAGTTTTATACATGGGGTGGCCAGGGGGTGGCCACTGCTACTTTCGGGGGTACACAGTACACACACACACACACAGTGGAAAAGCTTGTGGAAGGATTTGGGTCACTCTGTTTGTCAAGTCAAGTCAAGTCAAATATATTTATATAGCGCTTTTCACAATACAGATTGTATCAAAGCTGCTTCACAGTATCAATCAAAACAACTTAACAATGTTTGTTTATTACTGGAAAAAAGACATCCACGTTTGGTAGAGCTGATCAGTGGTATGATTGGTTAATTAATTTGAATATCCCCAACTGAGCAAGCCAAAGGCAACAGTCTATAGGTGTTGTGTCTATAGGTTTGTGTCTATAGGTTTGTCTATAGGTTTGTGTTTGTGTCTATAGGTGTTGAACATCCATTCAGTTATGAACTGCTGCATTTATTTACAAAAAAAACTCACATTTACAAAAAAACATTTTTTTATTTTATTTTATCTTTTATTAGATATAGCAGGCATCAAGCAGACATGTCCTTGAAAAAGTTAAACAATTTTATTGCCCATCAATATAAAATCTTATCCTGGGATGATTAAATACAACATAATTCTTTCTTTATAATAATTTATAATAATTCTAATTCTAATTATTTAATTTATAATTATTTTTTTTTTGTGTTCATTTTTGGGTGAACTATCCTTTTAATCTGGCAAAATCATCTCAACTTAAATTCCTGAATTGGGTATGTGATTGACTGTGTCTGGTAGATGCTCTGACCTGTTGCTGGTTCTGAAGTCTGACCACACTGACTCTGACTAGCCTGTGGTGATGCAAGGGCTGGGTGGTCTGTTTGCACCTGATCTGCCTGTTAGTCCAGTCATTTTAAGCCAAAATGGGGGTCAACCTTGAACAAATTGCAACAAGCAAACTCAACTGATTGTGTATCCTCAATATGTCCTGAGTAAGGAAAAAAAAATATTTATTAATTTGTAATTATTAAGAGATGGGGTTTGGGGCTGGGTCTGTGCGACTGTTTCTGGGGGATGAGTCTGAGGGAAGAACAGGAGACAAGGGTAAGGAGAATGCAGAAGACAAAAGGTAAGTAAAATAAAAAGTGAATCCCCAGAAACAGATTTCGAAACATTCCCCTAATGGGATTCTTAGGGACTTTGTTTCCTTACTCAGGACATAATGAGGATACAAAATTATTTGAGTTTGCTTCTGTTGCAATTTGTTCAACCTTTTTTTCATAAAATGACTGGACTATGTTTGTGCTTATTTTAAAATAACTCTGATATCTCTCCCTTTCTTTTCATGTTTAATTGACCCTGTTCAAAAATATGACAAATTTAAAATATCATTCCAATCATATTCATATTCTAATCATCATCCAATTACCAACATTTAACTCTTTCTCGCCAGTATAAAAAAAAATGTGGTTTTGGTAAGTTTCATAAAAAATTAACATGAGCAAAAAGCTGAGAAAATCGCATTTTTATCAAAGACTACATCTAGATAAGATTCATAATGATGATCAAAACACAGTAGATCGAGTCCATCAACAACCTACACCCATAAAGCTTCATAGTCCTATAGTGATCGCATTATGATATCGCTTGTTTCTGCTCTTCTTTGCCTGCGTTTTGATCTCCTATCCTCACATTAGCTAGAACATTTGTACATATACTGTAACGTACACACGGCAAGGTACTGTGTATGCGTGTATTAGGCCTAATGTAGGCTATTGGGAGCAAACCACCCTGATGCTAAACCTTAAAAGCTTACTCCAAATATGACGTTTTCTTATTCGGTGAAGTTCGGTATCTTGCAACCATCTCTCGTCCTCTGCTCGGCCGTTTGAAAACTGCGCGCGCCGCGCTGCCGGCGAACGTAATTTTTTTTTTAATCAGCATCAGCAACTGCCAGTAGCAAATAAAATTTTGGGGTGGCACCCGGGGTGGCCAATCGCATGTCAGGGGTGTCCAGTGCCACCCCGGACCCCCCTCTGGCTGGGTTACTGACTGGGTTACTGACGTCAGCAACACTGGAGGAATGTCGTGTAGTCCCTACCGGCCGTTTGCTGTAGTCCTTAGAAATTGATTTCTTTAAAAGCAAATATCTCCCTTTGCTTTGAACTTTGAGCGCTGTAACTTTGCAGATGTTGTTTATGCTCAAACAGCAACATTACACACTAGCTAAAGTTAGAAAAGTGAAATTGTGTTTTACCACCCCTTTAATACATCCATGCTAAAGTTGACTAAAAAGAGGAATACACATTTTTGGAAATTGATCTTAATGCCTTAATTAAAAAAATGAGGAAAAATCCACCCTTGAAGGACATAAATTTTCTTTGTGAATGAATAATGTATTGTAAATAAATAAATGTTCTTCTTTAAAATACAGGGGGCATAAGTCAGGACACCCCTATGTTAAATTCCCATAGAGGCAGCAGATTTTTATTTTTAAAGGCCAGTTATTTGGAAGTTATTTGGTTATTTTGGTTTGGAATGACATGAGGGTGAGTAACTAATGACAGAATTTTAATTTTTGGGTGAACTAATCTTTTAAGTACACAAGAAAATGAGGATAATTAACGACACACACCTGAACTAAATGACAGCTAACCAGAAACCATGACAACTAACTCAACAGTGGAAACGGTGCAAACTGAAAACAAAGTCCAAACTCAGGCCTAGTCCACACGGACACAGGTATTTTTATAACCAGAGTTTTTCCTGGTCCACATAAAAAAAAAATCCTGTCCACACATGCTTGGTTTAAAAAAAATCTCTGTCTACATGAAAACACAAAAACACACTATCAAGCGCTGTCAAGAGCATGCCACACCAGCAATCAGAAGCCTAACAAAAAGTCATTACCGGTTCCGGTAGGCTAACAACATGGAGCACAGAGGAAAGGGAGAGTCATATGTTATATATCTTAATGTATCCTTAATTGTTGATCATTAAGAAGTGCATTTGTTTATAAAAGTAGAATGTAGATTAACTCTATATACACACCGGTGCCGGTTTGTCTGTTGCAGTGGTGGAATAAGTACCGGATCATTTACTTAAAGGGTAACTAAACCCCTGGTCAGAGCCTGACTCGACCCACTGGCAATATTTGAAAAATGCTGGAAAAGTGGGCAGAGCCCAGTGGAGGGGTGAGTAGTATCAACCAGACAGCAACTGTCAAAAATGATTGATTGACAGGTGGGCGTGGCTATCCTTTGATCTTGTCCCGCCCCTTCCAGTTCCTCCCCTTCCTGTCCCGCCCCTTGCCCCGCCCCTTGCCCCCGCCCCTTCCGATTCCGCCCCTTCCTGTTACCGTTGACCTAGTTTCCGCCCCTTCCGGTTAAACTTTCTGTCAAAATGATGGATGATGACCTTTGATCTAGTTCCGCCCCTTGCGGTTACAGCTTCTGTCAAAATGATGGATGGTGACAGTTAGTTTGATCATTTGAAGTTAGTTTGATCAAGAAAAAGGGGGTATAGGATGTGTGACAGTTAGTTTGATCGTTTGAAGTTAGTTTGATCGTTTGAAGTTGGTGTTTTGTCGCCGCATCCCCTACATATCCCTGAGCTTATCACGGGCAGCTGTGAAAGTGATAAGAAAAAATTGTGGAAGTTTATCTGTTCTGTAAAAGAATATAAAATAAAACCTCACACAAAAAGTTTAAAATAAATGTAGAACTATTCACTGAACCAAGCATT
The DNA here is from genome assembly GCA_026230005.1 of Gila orcuttii. Classification (NCBI taxonomy): domain Eukaryota; kingdom Metazoa; phylum Chordata; class Actinopteri; order Cypriniformes; family Leuciscidae; genus Gila; species Gila orcuttii. The sequence continues at coordinate 8,765,197 of JAPDVR010000007.1, read as the reverse complement.
TCAGTTTAAATAAAATGGAGCCACAAAAATATTCCAAACAGTTAAAAAAATGTATTAGAGAGTTGAAGAAAAACATACAGCTTATGTAAAATCTCACACAAAAAGTTGAAATAAAATGAACACACAAAAAATTGCAAACAGTTAAAAATGTATTAGAGAGTTGAAGAAAAAAACAATGCAATGTATGAATGATCTCACACTGACTCAAAACATAGGGAGCGCGCGTCTATGTATGTGTGTGTGTCAAAGCAGGAATTCCCCTCCCTCCACATTGCTGAGGACGTTGGAAGTTTATCTCACACAGAAGTTGAAAAAGCATTATGTTCATTTAAATGAAATGGTTATAAAATTTACATTTAGTCATTCACAAATATTTGACACTGACTCAAGTTGAAAAACCATGCTGTTCAAATAAAAGTATATAAATTAAACAAAAATAAAATCATCTTACTGTTTCACTATGGTTGAAAAAACCCCACAAGTGTTTCCCCTGAAGTCTTTTCTCTCTGTCACACCAGCGTGTGGCTGGCCTGGTATCTGTTTTTGTGACACGTTCCTGAGCCCATTGAGAAATATCTTACACAACAGTTGAAAAGCATTGTGTTCCTTTAAAAGTGTATAAATTAAAATATATCATATATAAAATAAATAGTTTACTAATTTAACTAAAGTTGAAAAGCATGTTGTTGTCACAGTGTTGGGTTTGTGTTCCCCTGATGTCCACTAGATGTCCTCCTTTCCCACGGTGTCCTTCACTTATGAACTACATTTCCCACGATCTTTTGTCTCATCATTGCACTCAGCTGTTCCTTATCACTGATTATTGCACTCAGCCAATTCCCCATTATCATTGTCGATTCCCTGTGTATATAACCCTGTCTGTTTCAGTATGTGTCACGGAGTCCTTGTATATTGTCACCACACTTCTGTTGTCATTTTGAGCCTGTTTCTAGTGTTTGTCGTTTATGTTTTTGGATTGCCTTTTTGGATTTTGACCTTTGCCTGGACTGGTTGTGAGTACGGATTACCCTTTAAATAAAACTGCCTTTGGATCTCTATTCCCCGTGTGTGCGTGTCGTGACAGAAGGACTCTGTCACAAAGAGATCCAGCATGATGGGGTTCCGTATCCTCCCTCCTACCACGGAGAAAGAGAGGATGGGTCGTGTCCAAAATTTGATGAGCCTTCGTCAGCAGTGCCTGCCGGTGGGTTGCATAGCCCAGTCATTTTGGACGCTCTCGAGGGGAATGGGATACAGTGAGGCAGCATTAAAAGACATTTTTAATACCTGTCTTGATGACCCATTGCCGGGGTGGGAAATGAAGGGTCTGGAAGTCTTGGACTTTTGGAGTTTTACCAGATACCTTGAGCATCGGAGTCAGTGGGATGTATCGGAGCCTCGCCATGCCGACGCCGCCACGAGTCCGGTGGTCCCTGTTCCGGTGGTCCTGAGTCCGGTGGTCCGGAGAAGGAGGAGACAGGTTCCGTCTGCCCAGTCAGAGAATGTTCACGTCACGTCTGCAAAGCGAGAGACTGTTCACGTCACGTCTGCCCAGCGAGAGACTGTTCACGTCACGTCTGCCCAGCGAGAGACTGTTCACGTCACGTCTGCCCAGCGAGAGACTGTTCACGTCACGTCTGCCCAGCGAGAGACTGTTCACGTCCCGTCTGCCCAGCGAGAGACTGTTCACGTCCCGTCTGCCCAGCGAGAGACTGTTCACGTCCCGTCTGCCCAGCGAGAGACTGTTCACGTCCCGTCTGCCCAGCGAGAGACTGTTCACGTCCCGTCTGCCCAGCGAGAGACTGTTCACGTCCCGTCTGCCCAGCGAGAGACTGTTCACGTCCCGTCTGCCCAGCGAGAGACTGTTCACGTCCCGTCTGCCCAGCGAGAGACTGTTCACGTCCCGTCTGCCCAGCGAGAGACTGTTCACGTCCCGTCTGCCCAGCGAGAGACTGTTCACGTCCCGTCTGCCCAGCGAGAGACTGTTCACGTCCCGTCTGCCCAGCGAGAGACTGTTCACGTCACGTCTGCCCAGCGAGAGACTGTTCACGTCCCGTCTGCCCAGCGAGAGACTGTTCACGTCCCGTCTGCCCAGCGAGAGACTGTTCACGTCCCGTCTGCCCAGCGAGAGACTGTTCACGTCCCGTCTGCCCAGCGAGAGACTGTTCACGTCCCGTCTGCCCAGCGAGAGACTGTTCACGTCCCGTCTGCCCAGCGAGAGACTGTTCACGTCCCGTCTGCCCAGCCAGAGACTGTTCACGTCCCGTCTGCCCAGTCAGAGACTGTTCACGTTCCGTCTGCCTTCATGGACCTGGACTATCTGGAGCGTCTGGCTCGGATCCTGGACATGCCCGTGTTCGCTGTTCCAGGGCCGGAGCCAGTGTCGGTTCCAGGGCCGGAGCCAGTGTCGGTTCCAGGGCCGGAGCCAGTGTCGGTTCCAGGGCCGGAGCCAGTGTCGGTTCCAGGGCCGGAGCCAGTGTCGGTTCCAGGGCCGGAGCCAGTGTCGGTTCCAGGGCCCGTTCCAGAGCCGGAGGCAGAGCCAGTGCCCGTTCCAGAGCCGGAGGCAGAGCCAGTGCCCGTTCCAGAGCCGGAGGCAGAGCCAGTGCCCGTTCCAGAGCCGGAGGCAGAGCCAGTGCCCGTTCCAGAGCCGGAGGCAGAGCCAGTGCCCGTTCCAGAGCCGGAGGCAGAGCCAGTGCCCGTTCCAGAGCCGGAGGCAGAGCCAGTTCCCGTTCCAGAGCCGGAGGCAGAGCCAATGCCCGTTCCAGAGCTGGAGCCAATGTCTGTTCCAGCACCAGAGCCAGTGTTTGTTTCTGTGTTTGTGTCTGTTCTTGTGACTGTTACAGTTCTTGTGGCTGTTCCTGAGCCGGTGTCTGCTGTTCCTGAGCCGGTGTCTGCACCGCCCTGGCCGCCCGAGGGGTCTGCACCGCCCTGGCCGCCCGAGGGGTCTTCACCGCCCTGGCCGCCCGAGGGGTCTTCACCGCCCTTGTTCCTGTCTCCCTTCATGGACCTGGCCCACCTTCCCTCCCCCTGATCCTCCACCTCCCTCCTGAACCTCTTGTGTTGTGTTTTCTGTGTTTTTTGTTGTTGTCGTGGAGCGTCTGGTAGCCGCTCCGTAGAGGGGGGGGTTATGTCACAGTGTTGGGTTTGTGTTCCCCTGATGTCCACTAGATGTCCTCCTTTCCCACGGTGTCCTTCACTTATGAACTACATTTCCCACGATCCTTTGTCTCATCATTGCACTCAGCTGTTCCTTATCACTGATTATTGCACTCAGCCAATTCCCCATTATCATTGTCGAATCCCTGTGTATATAACCCTGTTTGTTTCAGTATGTGTCACGGAGTCCTTGTATATTGTCCCCACACTTCCGTTGTCATTTTGAGCCTGTTTCTAGTGTTTGTCTTTTATGTTTTTGGATTGCCTTTTTGGATTTTGACCTTTGCCTGGACTGGTTGTGAGTACGGATTACCCTTTAAATAAAACTGCCTTTGGATCTCTATTCCCCGTGTGTGCGTGTCGTGACAGTTGTTCATTTAAAATCTTACTAAATTACTGAAGTTGAAAATCATGCTGTTCATTAAAAAAATCTTACTAAATTACTGAAGTTGAAAAGCATTCTGTTCATTTAAAAGAAATATTTTACAAATTTACTGTACCAATTATGTTCGATTTAGATAAAAATAAAATCATCTTACATTTTCACCAGGGTTGAAGAAAAAAATCACACAGGTAGTGCCTGCCAGCATGGACAGTGTGCGTGACAAATGAGTGATATCATCGCTGTTTTCATACCACCGGTAATAAATTACTTTTAATTCATAAGACTTATTTTCAGGAGTGACAGTTGTCAGTGAAATATGGCGCTCGTGTAATCAAAAGGTCTGCCTACCCCCTTGGAATGTGAATTGGCCTTGAACCTAAACACTTCCATTCATAGAGTACTGAAAGAATATAGTGGACACACAGCTCCGCCGTTTTCCCATAGTTTTCCACAGGCTCTTACTGTAAAAGGCTATAAAATAGCCAAGACACATGGACGTGTGCCATACCCCATGTCTGGACCAAAAACTTTTGCACCCTCTCTTCTATGACCACCTCATCAAAAAGGCAAAACAGTGAGTACTTTCTCTATAATTAATTTATGCTACGCTGCTGTTTATCTGTATTATGCAATGATGTTTAATTTGAAAAATTGTTTATACATAAGGAAAAGACGGTATAATACATTAGTGTTTTAAATAGCCCAGGCCACGTATTTGTTTTATCCACATTATGCTATTAGTATTTTTATCTGCTGTAACTGGTGATACAGATATTAAAATGTATCTACTATATTAATTTATCAAAGTATGGGTTTAAAAATATGGAGCATTGTATTATGATATTGATGTGATACAGATATTAACATGTATCTACTATATTAATTTATCAAAGTATGATTTTTTTTTAAATATGGAGCATTGTATTATGATATTGATGTGATACAGATATTAAAATGTATCTACTATATTAATTTATCAAAGTATGGGTTTAAAAATATGGAGCATTGTATTATGATATTGATGTGATACAGATATTAACATGTATCTACTATATTAATTTATCAAAGTATGATTTTTTTTTTAAATATGGAGCATTGTATTATGATATTGATGTGATACAGATATTAACATGTATCTACTATATTAATTTATCATTTTTTAAACCATATCACAAAAGTATCAGTTTAACATGACTGTTTTACAGCAATGTTTATTTTGCATTATGCTATGTTGTTTTAACGGTTGTATTTTTTTATCTGATGTAACTAAAATCTGCAGCATCGTTTATTTAAGCTGCGGGGTTTCCATAAAGGACCTTAAAATAAATGTTTTGGATTTATTCAGTTTTAAATCTTATTTAGAGATTATTTTAGTCAGACATGCTTATATGTGCATAGGCCTATTTTATTTCTCTTCAGTTACTTACTTTTAAAATTTTGGTAGGTTACTTCCAAAGTCTTTGATTTGAACTTTTAGCAATTTGCATGATAAATTGTTTAACATGTAAGCTATATGAATGACACTGTCACAATGTGATAAGCAAAACATATAAAAGTCAAGTCAAAGCTATTTATATAGGCTAGCGCTTTTCATTGCCATTTAAAATAACATGGTCTTTCCTTCTCTCTCTCTAGAGACAGCAAACACTGCAGGACAATCAGGCATCCAAGTAACATGTTAGTGTGGTTTATATTTTATTTTTAATGAGAAAACATTTTAGAGTGCAACAGGCGGTTTCTGGAAGTAAAAACATTTACTTTCTCCATACGGAAATTAATTTTAAAGACAGACCTACTGTGAGCTAAGAGGTTGTTAATACATGGTATTTGCTTCTGATAAAGCCTTCAGCTTATTTTTTTGTAAATAATCGTGTTTCACAGTTGAACTCCTGGTGAAAACTACATTACCCATGAGCCATGATGCTGTAGTGAAAATTATGTCAAACATAGTTTAAAAAAAAAAGCAACACACTCCAAAATAGCTCTGCCCACTTCCATGAAGCACCGCGTATGACATAATCTCCCTACCCTCTCAAAATACTGAAATGTTTGTATAAGCTATATATGCATATTTTGCATATTTATATATAAATATATATTTTTTAAAATCACTATGGGAAATAAGAATGAAAAAGGGGGGGAGTCACTGTTGCACTCTATGTATAATGAACAATTGACAGATGAACTGACAGATATTTTATGTAAACAGGCAAAATCTCTGCATCTGATGATGGCCATGTGTTTTCGCCGATCATAACTGGTTTAACTCTTGGCTCCTTTGAGATCAATATGACTTCTGCCAAACCAAATGTGCCAGCATATTTTGTTGTGTAATACACGAGAAACTATTAATACACGAGAAACTATTAAAACAGTTTTCGCCTATGTAATGTATAAAATTATTCTTAATTAATCAGTCGTAGTTAACTATTTGGGACCAATTTTAAGGAAGGTTACATTCTGGTCTAACATTGGCATGTGCAAATTTGCAATACAGAATTGTTTTGTGTTTTTGGTACTGTTGGATCGAGTTTTGTAGAATTTATTTTATGTGGTGTAATGCTCCTGGATTATTCAGACTCAGAATTGTAACTATAACTATAGCCTTTATCAGCCATTTATTTTACTGCAGACTTATCAACCTTATTTATTTACTGCAGATTTTATCAAAGGCACGAATTAACTCAATTCATGGCAGCAATAATAAAAAAATAAATAAATAAAAAGAACAATTGACAGATGAACTGACAGATATTTTATGTAAACAGGCAAAATCTCTGCATCTGATGATGTCCATGTGTTTTCGCCGATCATAACTGGTTCAAGCTCCTTTGAGATCAACATGACTTCTGCCAAATCAAATGTGCCGGCAAATTGTAAGTGTTATACACGAGAAACTATTAAAACAGTTTTCGCCTATGTAATGTATAAGATTAATCTTATTTAAGCAGTCGTAGTTAACTATTTGGGGCCAATTTTAAGGAAGGTTACATTCTGGTCTAACATTGGCATGTGCAAATTTGCAATACAGATTTTTTTTTATGTTTTTGGTTCTATTGGATCGAGTTTTGTAGAATAAGCCAAGATTAATTTATTTTATGCGGTGTCATGCTCCTGGATTATTCAGACTCAGAATTGTAACTATTACTATTACTATTACAGCCTTCATCAGCCATTTATTTTACTGCAGACTTATCAAACTTATTTATTTACTGCAGATTTGATCAAAGCCAAATACTGCCCAAACGGGGATACTGGGAAAGAAGAGAAACAGGATAATACAAGGTTAGATTCAATCTTTATATTCTTTCCCATTTTGGGAAAACTGCTTATCACATGTTTTCATAACCTACTGCTTACCGTCTGTTTTCTGGATCAGACTTAAAACTCTTGTGTCAAAGTATCGGTGTAGACGGATTAAAAAATGAATCATCCCGCCATTCACGTAAAAATATAGTCGGTAATTCATTAGCTTAACCGTTGTTTAACCACATACATAAAATAACTGTGTATCTATGACTGTGCTGTGAAATGGGCAATAGCTAGACGAGTTTGAAGTATAATAGTTTTATAGGTAACAGAAAAACAGCAATACTCATCTTTCATGTCGATGTTTCGTAGACATAGCTGGAAGATGTTCTAAAAGAAATATCTCATGTAGAAATATCTGTTCATGTTTTTCATAAATTCCTATATGTTTGACCACGCTCGGAGACTATAGTTTTGGCAAACTGTACAAAAACAAAAAGAAGCAAGATGTAAACGGCCTAATTGACTATATAAAATATCAATTACAAACATACAAAACTGATCACAAGTGGCTTTTCGTATTTGCTTTAAATGGCTCATGTTGTATTTACTCTTTAGCAAGTTGATCACTAGAATTTACTTTTGTGCAATTTTATCTGCATAGTCAGATGTGATTCTGTTGTAATAGTTTAAGTGTGAAACAGCATACACCTACTTTTTGCGTTAATACTTTGTGTATTTATTATAAACGGTGCTTTTCACCCCTGTTTTCTTAGTGATTTGGTCTTTTGAATTCATGTATAAAGATTATGTTTTAAAGTTAGACCATAGTCTTTAGAAGAGTGTGGAACTTTGCATCACTACGGTGTGACAAAATATGTTGGCGTGTAAAAATACATCCAAACATTTAAGCACAACTATTTACACACATAGCACACATAGCCTACTAAGCAGGATAATATCTAATTGTAGATTGTGAAAATAGTTAACTACGACTGATTAATTAAGAATAATTTTATACATTACATAGGCGAAAACTGTTTTAATAGTTTCTCGTGTATTACACTTACAATATGCCGGCACATTTGGTTTGGCAGAAGTCATATTGATCTCAAAGGAGCCAAGAGTTAAACCAGTTATGATCGGCGAAAACACATGGCCATCATCAGATGCAGAGATTTTGCCTGTTTACATAAAATATCTGTCAGTTCATCTGTCAATTGTTCATTATACATAGAGTGCAACAGTGACTCCCCCCCCTTTTTCATTCTTATTTCCCATAGTGATTTTAAAAAATATATATTTATATATAAATATGCAAAATATGCATATATAGCTTATACAAACATTTCAGTATTTTGAGAGGGTAGGGAGATTATGTCATACGCGGTGCTTCATGGAAGTGGGCAGAGCTATTTTGGAGTGTGTTGCTTTTTTTTTTAAACTATGTTTGACATAATTTTCACTACAGCATCATGGCTCATGGGTAATGTAGTTTTCACCAGGAGTTCAACTGTGAAACACGATTATTTACAAAAAAATAAGCTGAAGGCTTTATCAGAAGCAAATACCATGTATTAACAACCTCTTAGCTCACAGTAGGTCTGTCTTTAAAATTAATTTCCGTATGGAGAAAGTAAATGTTTTTACTTCCAGAAACCGCCTGTTGCACTCTAAAATGTTTTCTCATTAAAAATAAAATATAAACCACACTAACATGTTACTTGGATGCCTGATTGTCCTGCAGTGTTTGCTGTCTCTAGAGAGAGAGAAGGAAAGACCATGTTATTTTAAATGGCAATGAAAAGCGCTAGCCTATATAAATAGCTTTGACTTGACTTTTATGTTTTGCTTATCACATTGTGACAGTGTCATTCATATAGCTTACATGTTAAACAATTTATCATGCAAATTGCTAAAAGTTCAAATCAAAGATAGAGTAAAAGAAGAATTAAAAAGTAACCTACCAAAATTTTAAAAGTAAGTAACTGAAGAGGAATAAAATAGGCCTATGCACATATAAGCATGTCTGACTAAAATAATCTCTAAATAAGATTTAAAACTGAATAAATCCAAAACATTTATTTTAAGGTCCTTTATGGAAACCCCGCAGCTTAAATAAACGATGCTGCAGATTTTAGTTACATCAGATAAAAAAATACAACAGTTAAAACAACATAGCATAATGCAAAATAAACATTGCTGTAAAACAGTCATGTTAAACTGATACTTTTGTGATATGGTTTTAAAAAAACATAGCATAATGAACATAAACAATGTTGAACATTTTTTAAATCATACTTTATGATAAATTAATATAGTAGATACATGTTAATATCTGTATCACATCGATATCATAATACAATGCTCCATATTTAAAAAAAAAAATCATACTTTGATAAATTAATATAGTAGATACATGTTAATATCTGTATCACATCGATATCATAATACAATGCTCCATATTTTAAAAAAAAATCATACTTTGATAAATTAATATAGTAGATACATGTTAATATCTGTATCACATCAATATCATAATACAATGTTCCATATTTTTAAACCCATACTTTGATAAATTAATATAGTAGATACATTTTAATATCTGTATCACCAGTTACAGCAGATAAAAATACTAATAGCATAATGTGGATAAATCAAATACGTGGCCTGGACTATTTAAAACACTAATGAATTATACCGTCTTTTCCTTATGTATAAACAATTTTTCAAATTAAACATCATTGCATAATACAGATAAACAGCAGCGTAGCATAAATTAATTATAGAGAAAGTACTCACTGTTTTGCCTTTTTGATGAGGTGGTCATAGAAGAGAGGGTGCAAAGTTTTTGGTCCAGACATGGGGTATGGCACACGTCCATGTGTCTTGGCTATTTTATAGCCTTTTACAGTAAGAGCCTGTGGAAAACTATGGGAAAACGGCGGAGCTGTGTGTCCACTATATTCTTTCAGTACTCTATGAATGGAAATGTTTAGGTTCAAGGCCAATTCACATTCCAAGGGGGTAGGCAGACCTTTTGATTACACGAGCGCCATATTTCACTGATAATTGTCACTCCTGAAAATAAGTCTTATGAATTAAAAGTAATTTATTACCGGTGGTACGAAAACAGCGATGATATCACTTATTTGTCATGCACACTGTCCATGCTGGCAGTGTCACGGTGTGGGTTTTGTGTCTTGTTCCTTGTTCTTGTCTGTCATGTGATTCCCTGTTTGTCATGTGATCCTGCCATGTGTCTTGTCCCATGTTCAGCTGTTCCCCGTTATGTTGATTAGTCTTCCCAGGTGTTTCAGTTTAACCACGCCCCCTCGTTATCTTGTTTAGCTTGTGTTCCCTTGTATTTAAGCCCTGTGTTTTAGTACAGTCCTTGTGAGTTCTTGATGTTGTTAACGTGATATGTTGGTTGTCCTGTTCCCGAGTCTCGTTACAGTGCCTGTATATGTTTAGTTTCTAGTTTATTTAATCACTGCTGCATTTGGATCCTGCTTCTTCCTTGTTTCTACCTGTTCGTGACAGGCAGGCACTACCTGTGTGATTTTTTTTTTTTTTTTTTTTTTTTTTTTTTTTTTTTTCAACCCTGGTGAAAATGTAAGATGATTTTATTTTTATCTAAATCTAACATAATTGGTACAGTAAATTTGTGAAATATTTATTTTAAATGAACAGAATGCTTTTCAACTTCAGTAATTTAGTAAGATTTTTTAATGAACAGCATGATTTTCAACTTTAGTTGAATTAGTAAACTATTTATTTTGTATATGATATATTTTAATTTATACACTTTTAAAGGAACACAATGCTCTTCAAATGTTGTGTAAGATATTTCTCAATGGGCTCAGGAACGTGTCACAAAAACAGATACCAGGCCAGCCACACGCTGGTGTGACAGAGAGAAAAGACTTCAGGGGAAACACTTGTGGGTTTTTTTCAACCATGGTGAAACAGTAAGATGATTTTATTTTTGTTTAATTTATATACTTTTAATTGAACAGCATGGTTTTTCAACTTGAGTCAGTGTCAAATATTTGTGAATGACTAAATGTAAATTTTATAACCATTTCATTTAAATGAACATAATGCTTTTTCAACTTCTGTGTGAGATAAACTTCCAACGTCCTCAGCAATGTGGAGGGAGGGGAATTCCTGCTTTGACACACACACACACACACACATACATAGACGCGCGCTCCCTATGTTTTGAGTCAGTGTGAGATCATTCATACATTGCATTGTTTTTTTTTTCAACTCTCGAATACAATTTTAACTGTTTGCAATTTTTTGTGTGTCCATTTTATTTCAACTTTTTGTGTGAGATTTTACATAAGCTGTATGTTTTTCTTCAACTCTCTAATACTTTTTTTAACTGTTTGGAATATTTTTGTGGCTCTATTTTATTTAAACTGAAATGCTTGGTTCAGTGACTAGTTCTACATTTATTTTAAACTTTTTGTGTGAGGTTTTATTTTATATTCTTTTACAGAACAGATAAACTTCCACAATTTTTTCTTATCAATTTCACAGCTGCCCGTGATAAGCTCAGGGATATGTAGGGGGTGCGGCGACAAAACACCAACTTCAAACGATCAAACTAACTGTCACACATCCTATACCCCCTTTTTCTTGATCAAACTAACTTCAAATGATCAAACTAACTGTCACCATCCATCATTTTGACAGAAGCTGTAACCGCAAGGGGCGGAACTAGATCAAAGGTCATCATCCATCATTTTGACAGAAAGTTTAACCGGAAGGGGCGGAAACTAGGTCAAAGGTAACAGGAGGGGGCAGAATCGGAAGGGGCGGGGCAAGGGGCAGGACAGGAAGGGGGGGAACCGGAAGGGGCGGGGCAAGATCAAAGGATAGACACGCCCACCTGTCAATCAATCATTTTTGACAGTTGCAGTCTGGTTGATACTACTGGGGTGGCGTGCACCTGAGACGCATCTCTCTGTATGGAACCTGCCTACGTCACCTGCAACCGCTACGTCACAAACCACTGCAAACATCCAATAGGAAAATTCAACTGCAGTAGCCACTGTTCAACCTGAAGAGGGCAGCACTCAGACGTTTTTACACCATATATTGTAGAATTAAAACACTTTAAACCCAAATGTCAAAAAATTTACTGGAATCAATGAACAGCTTTTATGAAGCTCCATTCTTACAGATCATTAACTAAAAAAAGTTGTTTTAGTGTTTAGTTACCCTTTAAGTAAAAGTAGCAATAGCACAGTAGCAAGGTACACTGTTACAAGTAAAAGTCCTGCATTCAAAATCATAAAATTACAAAGGTATAAGCATATAAGTTTAAACAAAAGCATGAAAAGATACTAAGTACCAAAAGAAAAAATGCTGAATTATTTTCAGAAAACAGATATTTTATTACTGGATAAACTTATCAATGTGTTAATGTGTTCATCATGTTAATGTTGCAACTGGTAAAGGCAGGGATCATCTGAAGTGCTTTATATACTGGTGGGTATTGATGATCTAAAACTGCAGTACTAGACATTGGAAATACTCAAAATATAAGTTACACAAAACTGTACTTAAGTACAATGTAAATGTACTTAGCTTTATTCCACCAGTGGTGTGTTGTGATGGTCATGTGGCTAACTTGGTTGTAACATTTTATCATCTTGGCCTATGTAGCTGAAACTTTCTTATGTAAGTTTGAAATAATTATTTTAATCTACTCTTTTCCAAGGACACAAACAGGACAGACTTAAAAGAAAGCTTCCAGCTGAGACACAGTTGCTGCATGCAGCCGAGGAAGACATCCAGATGAAAAAAATAATCCTGGACATGATGGAGAGGTCAGAGAAGCATGGGGACTAACATCCCGGTAAGTTGGAAATAGGAAGTCTCGTGAGAAGCGAGAACGAGCGAGAAACACAAACTGCTTTACGGCAATTCGACATAAACACACACGCCGCCCTCAATGTGTATGATGTATTACCACCTCGGTAGACATAGCTCCACACGATAAAGTTGTCCGGCTCCGATAATAACAAATGCACATGAGCAGCGGTAGAAAGTGGGAGGAGGGGCCGCAAGTGAGTTTTTTTTTTACGACATTGTTGTGAAATGTATGCCTCACAGCTGTAGGGGGAGCTCGTTGCGACAACAAAAGTGAAAATCAGCGAAGAAATAGCTAGAGTTGCCGACTGGCCCTTTAACATAAGAAAATGCTGTGAACTGTAGATGCTGAAAACTCACAAGGACATGACAACCACATACATAATTTTCATATAAAATTGCCTTAATTGATTTCCTGCAACAACAAAAAAAAACAACTTTTAACTTAAGGCACTTAACAGTTTTTCACATGTTTAGGATTTAACTTTATAGAGCATAAGCAGATTTGACTGGCATGTAACACACCCTCATGTACTTGGCAGAGAAGACTGTGGCCTCAGTGGCCAACAGATAGAAGTCCCTTTTATGGATCAAGAAATTCAGTAAGAACTCTCCTGACCCTTTTGCCTTCTGCTGTGATGCAGTCGGCTCTGAAATAAGTCTGTGTATCTGGCTGGTTGTCTTTGTCATGCTGAATTGCCTCATTGACTCTGTTCTCGTCCATCGTCTCCTTGGTGGCCTCACAGTAGTTATGGAGCACAAAACAGGCATAGATGACAAAGGGAAGGTCGTTTAGATTAATGTCCATCGCCCTTCTCAATGCTCCAAATCGTGCTTTCAGTCTGCCAAAGGCACATTCAATAACCATTCTGGCTCGACATAAGGAGAGTCCAAAATACTGTTCCTGAACAGTGCTTCCCCATTTGCATAATCCTTCATCAGGTAGGGAAGCAAAGGATACGCTGGGTCCCCAAGAAGAAACACTGGAATGGACTCCTCATGTTCTAGAATTTTTTTTTTGTCTGCCCTTCAATGTGTGGGTAAAGCAGCTCACTCAAAGTCAACAGCGATGTCCTCGACAAATGAAAATTCTCTCTCCATTCTTCAGCAACAACTACTTCGTTCTCAAAGCTGTCCCACCAACTAGAGTTTTGACCGGGTCTCGTCCAAAACCGGCGATGGTGGCAGCGGTGTCTGTGTCGTGGGAGTGTTGTCATTAGCAGTGCCCTGCGTAGAATTGCATTCTGACGCCTCTGTTCCGCAATATAGTAAGAGAACTGAGCATGTATCTGTATACATGTTATAATCCCTGTTAGCACAGTTATTATCAGCAATATTTGGGCTACGTCCGCCATTGCACAGAATCGTCAACAAAGCAATCAGTGGCGCACAATCTGACTTCAAACACAGCGGATAACGGCGCACACTCTGACGTCGCAAGGCAAAGACCCCGGTTTTACTGTCTACACGACAACACTGCAACCGGCGTTTCTGAAAATCCTCACCCTGGCAGGGGTTTTCAGAAATGTTCGGCTTCAGTGACCTGATACTGCGTTTCCGTGTGGACGAACAGCCGAACCGCGTAAAAAAAGTCACGGTTATAAAAATACCTGTGTCCGTGTGGACAAGGCCTCATACAGCGTGCAAATAATAAAATACATTTTTTTCACGTCTCCCTGTGCCTAAACAGATAAATTCACACAAATTTTGCTCAAAATGCCCGCCTTTGCGAGTATCCAAGTAAACATAGTCGGATATGGCTTATGTAAACAGTATAGAAAGAACTACTGTTAGACGTACCTGAAAAACCTTAAAAGCATTGATTATTTCATTTATATCTTTGTTTTATTGTATTTACTTATCTGTGCATGATAAAAATCACAGCCAATCAGAAGAGTGCGTGGGCGGGCTCTCTCTGCAAGCTTCCGGCACTCGCAACGAAATGGATAAGTAGGCCTACATAATCAAATTCATGAATATTACAGTTACACCATTTTAACATTATTAAAAATACATACTGCGTCACTGAAACAATCGTTCTCATAGAATACATTTGTCTGTTAACAATGAGTTGAGAGTTTGAACGTTCTTGTTCACTTTTATTCATTTTGAAGATCTGAGGTGATTTGTTGCTTTTAGTACAGCTATAAAAGACACACAAAATGATATTCAAACTCACATGCTTTTAACATTAAATAAAGCACATAAACAGTACCTGAGATTATCATACTTTCTGTTTTTGTTCCAGCTGTGACGCTGCATAGATGGAAACCGTTTCTAAAATAGAATCATCGAGTGTCGCCATCGTGGCTGGTTAGGACAAAATCTCTTACCTTTTATCGCGTGTCGCAGTGTTGCTTATGGTTAGGACACGGTGTCAAATACCCAGCCCTAGCAAGAATCAATTAGTTTTTCTAATAATTCAACTGCCCATTGTTAATCATTCCTTACATATAATACTAATTTATCAAAGGAGCAGAAATGTCTGCTTAGATAGTCTTTTACTGGTGTGGAAGCAATTTAACATGTTTTATGTGCATTTTCTTATATTCATAGTAATTTGATTAAGGTAGTAAAATGCATGAGGATTGCATGTGGAGTGCCATGATTCTCTGCTACATTGATGGAACAAAGAACTATTAGACCTTATCTGTGTATGTGTGTGACCTTGTATACGTGACTTGACAAAAAGTAATGTGTAGCTCTGTATGATGGAGACAAAGGGCCTTTTACACATTAGTAGTAGTATGGAACAATGTGTTAGTTATGGGACATGTTATTCATGATGACATAGAGGGAGTTAACTATAAAGAAGAAAGGATGCCCTCCCTTCTCGGTCACACTCTGCAGCCATTCTGTATGACTGTATGACTGCTGGCCTTTTCTTGAAAGAAAATAAATATCCCTTAAAGACAATTGGTACATGTTTGTCTCTCATTCAGTGATGTAAAATTGTTTGCCACCACACTGGGCTGAAAAAAAAAATTATATATATATATATATATATATATATATGTTTTATTTGTCTGAGAATTGTATAATTCTTCTTCTCCTCTAGATATCACTCACTTATTTAAGATCTTATTTAAAGGGATCATATAATGCCATTTTTGTACAAGTTAATATGAATCTTTAGGGTCTAAATGAAAACTTTGTAATATACTTTTATTAAACATTATCATTAGTATTGTAAGAAAACACTAATTTTACATGGTCAAAAACAGCTCTGTTTTCAGCATGCGTTTCAGTGCATATGCCTTTAAATGATAATGAGCTTTGCTCACTCCGCCCCTCTGTTCTGTGGGGCATTTTGACTATGGTCAGAGTCTGTCTATGGAGAGTCTTGGCACTTCCTATTAGCCCCGTTGTATCATATTGGTTGCAGTTCCATTAGAATTCCACTGGAGGTGATTGCGGGCGATTGCAGAATGAATGGGAGTCTATGGAGCTAGACGGCTAAATGTATCCCTTTCTCCTGCTTGTCGTTGAATCAACGTAGATTTTATTGTTGATTCCGCAAGTTCAATATAGATTATAGACAAAAAGTCGAATGAACGAGTACTTATGTCCTTTCGATTTCTTACAGGTTAGGTCGTTGTTGGCCGGAACACGCTAGCATTCTGCTATTATGTGACGTCATCACATTTTTGAATGGATTTTTAGAACAGATAAGTGAACTTAAAAATGCAATTTTCAGCTGAGTGTATTATCTTAGCCCCCCCCCCTTTTGAATGCAACTTTCAATTTACTTGAAAAAAAATTACATCATGAGAAAAGTGGATTTCTGGGGGTGAAACCCCATAGACTCCCATTCATTCTGCACTCGCCTGCGAGCGCCCCCGCATGGACAGAGACGTGTTACTGCAGCCAGTCCAGAAACCGGAAGTAACCCGACAGTGCCAATTCTCCCCTTATTAGACATTCTCTGCTATGGTTTTGACACAACCGCAGGTGGAGTGTTGCCTTGACAACAGTTGAGGGTAACGTTATATTTTGGAACAAGAATGTCAGCGGGAGTCTCTGAGGACACATCCGTGCAACCATACCAATGTGAACCATACCAATTTTGAGTCGGACCCAGAACAAGATGACGGCCCCGAAGAAGTTCGACCATTAAGGATCGAACAGGACATTTCTGAATGGTTGGTTAACGTAATGTCACTTTGATCTATTTTTGTAACTTATGTACTGGCAGGGTAACTTAAAGTAGTGAGATACAGACGCTATGTGTTTACTGATGTATAGGTTAGTTCGTTGACAGATTAATGTTGAATTTTTTTTTTTTTTTTGGTAAATGTAGGCTTGTCAGTGATGTGTAACGTTATCTCAGTGTTAGGTACAACTGTCTGTGCTGAAACATTAACCATAACGCGTTGTTCATTATAAACGTGGGATTATGAATTATATTGAGAACGTCATAACGTTACATAGAAAACATGCCGCAATATACCCTGAGTGTAAACATTAGCCGCATTCATCGTGAAGCGTGCAAGCGATTTGCAAAGATTAATATTTAAAGGTTAATAAAACGTTACACTCACTTCTTCTGGAGGTGCAGCAGGAACACGAATAGTTGGTACCGATTCTGTTTTCAGGACCAGCTTCTTAGCAAAACCAGATTTACACTGACCCTTGTTTATAAAGCAGTCTGGTGAGAAATGATTAGCGCAAACATAAAAGCATTTACGTTGATCGTCGGGAATATTCCCTTCAAAAATAAAACTCAGCCACTGCGTCTTCAGCGGTTCGAATTTAGGAACATTAAAATGACTGCTGTGTTTATTATTACAGCCAAGAACAGAACACCACAATCGCTTAGACGCCATTCTGCTCCAGTGTATCAACAATGGCGGACTACGATGACAGCTTGCTCAGGGCAGGTCTGTGTTGAAACACTGCTGTCAATTAACAATCGTGGGAGGCGTCCGATCTAGTGACGTCACAAAATTGAACGGCGCAATTTGAGGCAGGGGAAAACATATAAGGAGATTAAAACAAAAACACTGGATGGATTTTTATCATTATATGATGGTTGTGTACAGGCACTGCCAACACACATTTCAGTACAATCAACTTGAAAAAGTGCATGCACCATTATATAACCCCTTTAAGTAACAGAAAACCTGTTTATTAAATGTTTCAGCGGTCTATATAAGCAAATTCAAATAATTACCATTGTTTTGACAGATCGAGTGAACCGATAATATCTCCTTCTTAACTGCTAGTTTTAGCACGAAAGAGACATTTAAATGAATGTCAGAAGGAATGTTGTATGGTTACTGGGAAGGGAATAGACATGTTCAGTTTACTTTGTTTTTCATGACTGGCAGGAATCTCTTGCTGGAAACTTTGCTTAACAGCTGATATCATCATCATAACTTTAAATGCTAAATTCAATGTACTCTACCTTCATTTTCCATGTTATGTTATGTAAGGACATAAGATCAGCAGATCTTAAACAGAATCTTAAATTTCTAATCCCACAGTCAGGATTTTTGTTAAATAATACATTTATTTTGGTTTGTTTTTCACCAAACCCAATCATATACCCCCAGAACACTGCATGGGACCATTCTCCGATACTTCTGCATCTTTTATAAAACTGGATGCTGGTCACTATTCACTGCCATTATCTGGACGAGCAGAATCAGAATTTTTTTTTTTTTTTTTGGTCCGAAAAATAAAGGGCATACGGCATTAGAAAAACAACAGGGTGAGTAAAAAAAATAATCTAATTTTAATTTGATGATTTGATTAATTTGATTTAATTTGATCCTTTTAATCTTTTTTTAAGAAATTAAAGATTTTTAATATTGCAGAATTTTATCTGACTTTTTTACAACATGACAAGCTTTATTAATTATGACCTCAGGAACAAGGTAGTATTTTATTTCGTAAAATGTCACATCAGAATTTCACAGCATAAGAAATCACATCAGAACACCAAAGATACAGGGAAGTTATTCAGTGCAGCGTGTCTGATGTAGAATCTGTAGAGCTGCTGGATTCAGTGCATCAGGAAGTAGGAGAGCAGAGACCCGCAGAGGAACAGGAAGCTCTGGCTGACACTCGGAGCACCGTTACACAGGTTCCCCTCACAACATGAGATGCTCTGAACATTTTTAACCGATACCGTGCCAACACAAATAGCTTTAGAGACACAGCCTTTTATAACCGTTAACGGGCCATCAGAATTATCTGATGAAAAGAAAGAAGAAAAACAAAAAACAAAGGCTGATTCAGTCTAAGCTGTACATTGGTATTTGTGATCTGTATCAAGTGTTTAAACCTAAGAGAGTTTAAAAGATAATGATCTTCAGATTCTCACCTGTTGCTGTAACGCAGCGGTCTTCGTCCCCTGAACAGCTCAATGTTTTTGAGCAGCTCTTTTCATCACAAGTATAACATTTCTTTCCATTCGAGGCGGGATCTACAGAAGGAAAAAAATTGTTCTTTTATTTTATTTTATTTTCTGTACAAAATATCTAATTAAATAAGTCTTTTATCTGCTCCATTCAATCAGTTCACAACAGACAGCATTTTATTTTCTGATTGAATGTCATTTGGAAGTAAAATGAGTGTTGACTTTACAGAAGATTTGCACATTGTCATTTAAGTACAATACCTGGAGGATCTTGTTGGTTACACAGGTCTGTGTTACAGCAGGACTGATGAAACCTTAAATAGCCGTAGTTTAAGGATCCACTTTGACAGTCAGAAACACAACCTTTCCCCATCCCTTTATAAGTAATGCCACCTGAAAAATATGAATAAGACCAATTTAAAAAAAAAAACAATTAAACTTGAAAATTGAAAAAAAGTGTGAACATTTAGAACTTTTCTTATTTACATTTTTTAAATACAGATCATAACAATCTGAGAGAAAACGAATTAAAAAAATCTTTTTAGATTATTTTGTGATTGAAATTGTTAATTCCATCAGAAAAACAAGAATTTGTTCTGTCGAAGCTCCAGTAAATAACAGCAGCATCTCCAACTTTAAATCATATTGGACTTACCAACTTGCGTTACTGTTGCGTAACTCTGGCACCAAGAAGATTCAGCTGGACATGTTTCAACCTTTTGAGCTGCACAAGAACCCGTATCACTGGTGCACTGATAACACTCTAGAGAGAGTCCTTGAGTAATAAAAAAAGAGAGAAATAGACATCAATTATCTGTATTTGTACCTAATAACTACAAATGTTATTTGTCTTTGTACCTGCAGTGAAAAGAAGGAAAAGAAGAAAAACTGAAATTTGCAGATCCATCTTTGATCAGGAGCTGAATGAAGTAATGTGCCCGTTTCAGTGCTCATTTTATAGCGTATCAAAAGGGGAGGTTATTAAATTAAAGTTTAACAGAGGTAGACATTTCTTGAAACGGAAACTTACGCTCACATAATTTATTAGCCAGTTAAAGATAAAGGAAAGTTTAATGAGGATTTGCAAGAAATGTAGTCTACAGTGGGGGAAATAATTATTTGACCCCCTGCTGTTTTTGTAAGTTCCCACTTACAAAGAAATGAAGGGTCTATCATTTTTATGGTAGGTTTATTTTAACGGATAGAGACAGAATATAAACCAAAAAATCCAGAAAATATATATAATATTATATCCACATAATATAAAGGTTATAAATTGATTTGCATTTCAGTAAGTGAAATAAGTATTTGATCCCCAAGCAAAGCATGCCTTAGTACTTGGCGGAGTACTTTCTTAAAGTGACAGGACTAATATGTGTTCCACATGTGACATAACCAATCTGTGGGAGGCAGAATTATTGCTGGTTGGTAGGGCACAAGTAGCCGAACTTACAAAATCAGCAGAGGATCAAATAATTATTTCCCCCACTGTACTGGGTCCAGACCGCTTTGGTTCGGGCATACTTGCTTCACAACGGATCAAGTCCAGACCGAACTTCCCGACCTCAAATGTTGTGGGTAGGGCTAAGTTCGGCTGGCATCCAGGTGTGGCGAGGTGGGGATATGGCAAAAGTTACACTTATGGGAAAAGTATAGCAAAAGAAAAAGCAGACTACGCCACCCCGTTTCACTGAACGGGGAAACTTCACAAGAACACACAGGTTCACTACCACAGAGGACAAGAAACGTGAATCTGAATACAAAAATACTTTATTTTTCACAATCCTACTTATTTAAATGTATATAAAAACTATTGGCTCCGGAGGAGCAAGAGTTGTACACTACTTCAGTGTGCGTCCAAAACACAGAACACAAAAACACACTTTCGGGCTGAGGCTTACCAGTAGGGAGCTAGCTGGGCAGTGAGCATCCTAAGACCACACCACTCCCAAAACTCCACTCCTCACAAACACTCTCACACTAGCTAAGTGAAAGAAACGCAGGTGCCAATGGAAAAAAAACACTCTGTGAAGGAAACACCACCACCAGAAAGGGCACAACCAGCTAGCTTCCCTACACCAAGGGCCTTCAGCTCCTGAAAGAAACAAAAAAAGAGCACAATACAATTTCACAATTAGCTACAGACACATGTATCAAAAAATTATAGTAGAACAAATTCTGACTATAAAAGAAGCCAACACTTGGCAGATTACTGGTCACAGAAGTTAAACCGGCTAGTGTTTCCCAAGGAATTCACATCAGACTGCCAGTTCAACATAAACATTAGAGCAGCCAAATGCTATATAAAACAACAACAAAAAAAGGGAGTGCAATACAAAATGAAAACAATGAATTAAATCACAAAAAACAAATCCAAAACAGAATATAGCTCATTTCCTCACAGTCTTTAAGAAAAGTACTGATCAAAGGGCAAAATAACCAAAATGCTGGTGGAAATATTACAAAAGGTAAGGGCTGAATTACACCATTGCTAGCACGTCTCGCGTTGAATGACGGCTCTGAGACTAGCCACTCACTTAGACCACCAGCATTGGCTTAAAGCAAGCTTCACCAAAACAAGATAAACTAAAGAAAAGAAAACGAGTAATGCATCAAAATAATAAAACGATCACATAATAGGATTAATGGCAGCAGAACAAAACAGTGCAGTCTTAACGACGTTGTCTATGGAGCTGTGATGAGGACAGCCTGCACCCAACAGCGATGTCGCACAACTCCGGACCCTAGTCTGGCTCCAGCAGAGATGCGCGCGCACCCAAACAAAGGTGACAATGACAATGACACATACCCAGGTGGCCTGAACTCCGCCTTAAATATGCCAGGGATGGCTGCCGATGGCTGTCACACCCATCACTCACCACAATTAATAGGGCGGGATCCCTGCCACACAGGCTAGGGCATAATAGGTGTCCTTTAAGAAGTGTGACTGTGATGCGGTTGTGCGTCTTTTATAGGAAATAGTGGACTCATACAGCTTTCTTTACAGCATCCGTGATATATAGGATTTTTTGTTTCTTTTCTTTTATTTGTTTGATTTATTAACGAATCGGGATTAAAGGAAGATTTTTCATGAAGAAAACTGAGTGCGTGAACTGTTTTTTATTGGAGATAGAGTAAGTTGACTGAAACTGAAACTCTTGCAATGTGCACTTACACTCGTGTCATTCAAAACCTGTATGACTTTCTTTATTCTGTAGAACACAGAAGTATCTTCTTTTTTGTCTGCAGAAGTAAATTCAATTTAAATAGAAAGGCTTTATGGATAACCATTCAGTGAGGAGGATGGGAGATAAACTAGGTTAAACAATTAAGTATTTCAACAGCTGCAATTCAGTAGTTTATGACCAACACCTACACACTGGAATGGACATGATATATATCCTGTTTAAACAGATCCATAAGTTTTGTTTTCTCTGAAATCATTAGTGATCGGACTTTAGACATTGTGAAAGACAAAATCTTGAATGGCCCTAGAACACATCAGTGTCATGATCCCGGTGTTCTCTTCTGTCTCTGTCTCCCTCTTGTGTTCTTTTTTGTTTCCTATATCCATTCTCACACGCGCTCCCTTCATACACACACACCTCGTTTAGACACACCCACTTACTATCGCTCATTCATTCTCCACCAGCTGATTGCCATCAGCCTTTCCATTACTCTTTCTCCATTTCCACCTGTTATCACTTTCTTCCTAATTAGCTTTCCTACTTCTAGTTCTCTTTTTTCCCTTCTCTCTGCCAGATTATTGACTATGTTTAACGTGTGTTACAGAGCTTACCTGTTCGCATCTTGTCTTGTCGTGTCCTGTTGACGTATGTTTGCTACTTCTGCACTACCTGTGCTGGAAATTACTGAAGTCTTTCTCTACCCAGCATCTCTGTGTTTGAGGGCGACAGACGGACCACGAGCCCTGATTTGTGTTCCTGCTGCTGGATGCTGAGTATCGTTGCTGGACTACTTCTCAGTTTGGTCGGATTCCCAGAGACTTTCTGTTCATCTTATTACCAGCTACAAGAGACTTTTCTGTTTAATCACTCTACGCAGCTTGCATTATTTTCATTAAAGGAACTGTTGTCTCGTAGATTGCATTTGGGTCCTTTTTCCTGAACGTGTCCGTGACAATCAGAGTGAGTTTCATCATTTCTATCACATTCTCAAGCACATTATTTAAAAAAAAAAAAAAAACAATTATTTTGAGGAATACACACACACACACACGAGGGGCCGTACAAGCCACAATCCATTCTTCTACTGTCACACACATACATTCTCCTTTCACACATATACATTTATACTCTCACACACATACATTCTCCTTTCACATACATACATTTATACTCTCACATTCATTCTCCTTTCACACACATACATTTATACCCTCACACACATTCATTCTCCTTTCACATACATACATTTATACTCTCACACACATACATTCTCCTTTCACATACATACATTTATACTCTCACACACATACATTTATACTCTCACATTCATTCTCCTTTCACATACTCACATTTTTACTCTCACATACACACCCAAGTGAAAAAAAATTGACTTCATTGTATTTCAAGTATTTTTATATTTCCGATAGTATGTTGAAAATGTACTTGCACAAATTGTACTTTTTGTAAATATATAAAAAGTATACTGGCATCACGCTTTCAAACGAACACTTTTAACACACTTTAAAATAATTATAATATATTACACTTTATAGAAATATATTATACTAAATATATATTTTAAGTGAAAGTAATGTGTACTTTCTAAAGTGTACTTATTAGATTTTTTTAAAACATATTTTTGATATATTTTAAATTGTATGCTCAAAATTGTCATTGTAACATACACTGAAAGCATATTTTACACTGTAATATTAAGTTTGAGTGTATTTTAAGTTAGATTTGAGTCTAATTATCCAGCCGTTCCCTGGGAGTGCTGGCTGACGTCGTTTGAGGATTATTTGCTGGCTTTGGGACACTCGGACCTAGCGGAGGCGAGGAAGTGCGCGCTCCTGCGCCATTGTCTCGGGCAGGAGGGACAGCGAGTTTTCGCCACGCTCACCTTATCGGATGATAAGTACGTCACAGCCACGGCCGCCTTGAAGGCTCACTTCAGCTCCGGAAGAAGCCGGCGGATGAATCGGTTTGAGTTTCGTCAGAGGACACAAAAGCAGGGTGAGACCGTTGCCCACTATGTATCAGTATTACGTGAGCGGGCTAGACTTTGTGATTTTGGGGCTTTGGAGGATGGACTTATAGTTGACCAGTTAATAGAGAAAACGTCATGTAACCAACTGAGGGAGAGACTTTTACTAGAGCCAGACTCCACGACACTAGCGGATGCTTTATTAATTGGAAAGCAGTTGGAAACGTCCCTAATAGAGGCGCGCAAGTTCGGCCGCGCTGTGCACGAGCCTGTGACATCATCACCACCGTCAGTTCAGCACACAGAGACTGCAGAGGCGGCTGACAGGGTGAGTGACAGTTTTGATGTACAGAGGGTGGACAGGGGGCCCAGGGAGAGTGGGCACAAGAGCTGTAGCAACTGTGGCTCCCCTAAACATGCAACTAGAGATCAGTCATGCCCTGCCCATGGAAAACGTTGTCGTAACTGCAACAAGTTGAACCATTTTGCACGCTGCTGTTGCTCCTCTCCTGCTTGCCATGATACTGCTGCTGTTCCCATAAACACTGTACAGACCTCACAGCCTTCGTTCAAGCTCTGCACATGCCGTGTGGGCACAGCTCTCATTCCACTCCTCGTGGACACAGGGGCTAAAGTGTCAATCCTGAACAAATGCACATATGACCGCTTCTTCAGTCACGTGCCTCTGGCAGCAGCGGCTAAACCCCTGTTAGGCTACGACCATTTCCCCATCTCCCCTTTGGGTGTGGCCCGCCTTCCCGTCAGATATGATCAACAATGTGCGCCTGCCACCAAGTTCTGCATCACCCGGAAGGGAGCTAACATTATGGGTCTAGACTTGTTCCTTGCCTTGGGTTTTACTGTGAGTGATGCTAGGGGCCTGCATGTCCTGCAGGTCACCACCTCCTGGCCTGATCGCTACCCACAACTGTTTAATGGGCTGGGCCGCATGACTGGATTTGTACACCAGCCTACTGTTGACCTGTCAGTCTGCCCTGTAATCCAGCCCCTAAGGCGCATTCCCCTGGCCCTCCGTGACGCGGTGGAGGCTGAGCTGCATCGCCTGGTGGAGGAGGACGTCATAGAGCCCGTCGACGCCTCGCCGTGGGTGTCTAACCTGGTGATAGCCAAGAGAAAGGGGGGTGGACTGCGACTTTGTGTCGACCTCAGAGATGTAAACAAAGCCATCATTCCTGATAAGTACCCCCTACCTACGGCTGAGGAGCTCACTAGCCATTTCCATGGCTCCACTGTTTTCAGTAAGATGGACTTGAGTAACGGCTACCTGCAGGTCCCTCTGGCACCGGCCAGCATGGATTTTACAGCGTTTGTCATGCACGTGGGGGTTTTCAGATTTAAATGCATGTCATTTGGACTTTCATCCACCCCGAGCTGTTTTCAGAAGATAATGTCACTCATACTGGCTGGTATCCAGGGTGTCTCCATCTATCTGGATGACGTGGTGGTGCATGCGCCCTCCACCGCACTGCATGCCGATCGCCTGGAGCAGGTCTTCCAGCGTTTCAAACAGCATGGGGTCACACTGAACTCTGAGAAATGCATGTTCAGGGTTAAGGAGGTTGAGTTCCTGGGCTTCAGGCTCTCGAAGAAGGGCATCGCCCCGATTATGTCCAACACTGAGGCCATTCTGTCCCTGCCAGACCCGCAGTCTCCATCCCAGCTGTCTTCCTTCCTGGGGATGGCCGCCTACTACCTCAGATTCATGCCACACTACTCTGACTCAACGGCCCCCCTGCGCTGGCTGCTCAGGAAGGATGTTACGTGGGACTGGACCCCGGCCTGCCACGAAGCTGTGCGCATCATCAAACGGCAGCTCACGTCCCCACCCATACTGACCCATTTCTGCTTGACCGCGCCCACCATGGTCACCTGCGACACCTCCGGGGTTGCGCTAGGCGCTGTGCTCTCCCAGACTCAAGAGGGGGTGGAACGCCCGGTGGCTTTCGCCTCACGGGCACTTACTCCAGCTGAGCAGAAGTATTCGGTGGGGGAGAGGGAGGCTCTGGCCTGCCTGTGGGCATGCAAACGCTGGCATGTTTACCTTTATGGGAGGCCTTTCACCATCCGCACACACCACCAAGCACTGACGGCACTGCTGGCGACTCAAGGCTCGGGGCACAGGCCCATGAGACTGCTGAGGTGGGCTGACAGGCTGAACCAGTACAACTTCAGTCTGGAGTTTGTGCCTGGGCGGGCCAACACGGTGGCCGACCTCCTGTCTAGAGCTGTGTCGGTGACGAAGGAGACGGGCGGGGTGACACCAGACACAGAGAGCGAAGAAGACTGGGTCCACATCCTGCACGGGCCCTCAGTTCAGTAGTCACTCTGGCAGAGCTACAGCAGGCCTCAGCTACTGATGAGGCCCTCACAACTCTCCGTACCTATGTCCAGGACGGCTGGCCTGCCAAATGACAGGCTGCTCCCCTATTACTGCTTCTGCAACAAACTCTCCTGCTGGGGGGCGGTGTGCCTGGCCCGTGGCCACCATGCAGTCGTTCCGGAGATTCTCAGATCCAGAGTACTACACATGGCGCATGAGGGGCACCTGGGGGTGGTCAAGGTGAAGCAGCGCTGCCGTCACACAGTGTGGTGGCCGCAAATAGACACTGATGTTGAGGAGCTGGTACGTAACTGCGCTTGCTGCCTCCTGAGTGGGAAAACTGGTCAGCCTGCCACAGCCCCTCTCACCCCGATACCTTGGCCGTCTTCACCATGGGAACAAAGGTATGAATAAAACTGAATAAAACTCTCAAAAATGGAATCCGAGCCTGTCTGGAGGAAGGGAAAACCTTCAGCGACGCACTCAACCAAACTCTCCTGACCATCCGGGCTTCCAAGCATTCCACCACAGGAGTGTCACCTGCATTGCTCATGATTGGACGCAAACTAAAGCAACCACTGGACTGGTTGAGAGCTGAGCCAGCTTCTGCACGTGGGAGCCCAGGGCTCCAGAAAGCCAGAGCTCAGGTGAAGGGTTCGCAGGCTCGGATGAAAGAGAGGTTTGATGCTACGCACAGAGTGCAGACCCCCTCACTTTCTCCAGGGGTTTGGGTCAGGATAAAACACCTCCACCGCCAAAATAAGCTGCAGTCATACTGGTCAGAGCTCCTGCGGGTGACTAAGCAGTTGGGGCCGGCCAGTTACAGACTGGAGAATGGGACTCGTTAGCACTCAAACCGCCTGCACAGAGTCGCAGCCCCCTCAGCACCTGCATCACCTCTGTCCCAAGCAGTGGCTCTAGGTTGGCAGCCCAGGCCAAGAGCTAACCGGGTGGGGGGTAATCCACCAGCACCGCCCGACGCAGCTTCATGGTCAGCACGCCCTCAGAGAATGAGGGTCCCGCCTGTCTGGCATGGGGACTATGTGACAGGGTGATAGGGACACTGGGGAATGTGGGCTGAATGTTATGTTTCAGTTTTCAGGGGGGTGGGGGGGAAATGTTATGTCTGAAAACGTTCAGTATTGTGTCCTGTTGGACTCTGTTATGCTATGCACTGCGAGTGACAGGTTACTGTGCCTTTAAGGCTTACAGCAGTGATTTACGGCTAAAGGTGAAAATGTAGGTTTTGTGGGAGTTGAGTAAACGCAACACGAACGAAGCTACATGGTGTGGTTATTGAGTCCTATGCAAACACAACACTCACTTCAGTAAAGTGTTCAAAAATAATAATAATAATAATTTTTATTTTTTATAGCGCCTTTCAAGAACCCATGGTCGCTTCACAAAATAATACAAACAGTTGACAAAGAGACAAGCAATCTGCTTGTAATAATAATTAAACAAACAGAAAAGCAGATGGAGACAACCAATAACTATAAATAATTAACACAAGAAGTTAGATAATCAAAGAAGACATACATCTTGATAAAGAAAGCATGTAACATAAAAAAATGAAAAAGTGGAGAACAGAGAAATAGAATGGAAAATAATTATTTACTGAGCATGGTGAATATATCAGTTTTAAGTTGCGATTTGAAGGTCTGTAGGTTAGGGGTGGCACGAAGTTCAGATGGCAGCTTATTCCACAGCTTAGGGCCTACAACACTAAAAGCCCTACCACCCACAGTAGAGAGTTTATACCTGGGTACGACAAGCAAATTGTCATTGCTAGATCTAAGGGTCTGAGCAGGAACATATGGTTACACTAACTCAGAAGGTATTAAGGTGCGGGGCCATGACAGGCTTTATAAACTAAGACTAACAATTTAAACTGGATGCGATTGACCACAGGAAGCCAGTGAAGTTGGCAAAGGATAGGAGTGATATGTGCAGATTTTTTGTTAAATATAAGGGCTCGAGCAGCAGAGTTTTGTACCATTTGAAGGCGATGTATAGCTTTGGTGGGTAGGCCGCTATACTGTATAAGGAGTTACAGTAGTCCAATCTGGAGGTTATAAAAGCGTGGATAACAGTTTCCGCATCTCCAAAGTTAAGAGAGGTGCGTATGCGAACAATATTCCGCAAGTGAAAGAAGCACGATTTATCAACCTGGCTGATGTGTGAGTGAAAACATAACGAAGAATCAAACAAAACTCCCAGGTTCCGCACAGCTTTTGAAGGCCTAATCTGGACACCATCAATATCAATAAAAAAGTCATGCCCGGGTAAGCTCTGTGATTTAGGGCCATCAACAGGATTTCAGTTTTACCAGCATTAAGCTGTAAGAAGTTATCAGACATCCAGTTCCTGAAGGCAAGAGACAACAGAAGTGGGTGGACAAACTGGGTTGGGTTTAACCGTGAAATAAATTTGAATATCATCAGCATAACTATGAAAGTTGAGACCATGCCGTCTGATGATCTGACCTAGTGGCAGCACATAAATGAGAAATAAAAGAAGACCAAGGACAAAACCTTGAGGTACACCATGAGAAATACTGACGGTACGGGATCGATTCTCACCTTTCCTAACAAATTGCTGTCTATCCGATAGATATGAAGTTAACCACTGAAGAGCCGCACCAGTGATACCTATTGCAGAGAGTCGAGTAAGAAGTGTAGAGTGGCATACAGTGTTAAATGCTGCACTGAGATCAAGAAGAACCATGATACTATGGGCACCAGAATCAGAGGCCAGATGAGATAATTTAGCACTTTTAAAAGTGCTGTTTCTGTACTGTGATATGGACGAAAACCAGATTGAAGCGGTTCAAAAAAATGATTTTTCTCTAAATGTGACTGCAGTTGTGCCACAACTACCTTCTCAAGTAGCTTGCCAACGAAAGCGAGGTTCGATATTGGTCTATAATTGTTCTGAATGGCGTTGTCGAGGCCGGATTTCTTTAGAATTGGAGTGATGGCCGCTACTTTCAGATCATGCGGAACATAGGCAGTGGCAAGAGATCTGTTTATAATGAGTAATAGGTTGAATAAGCGACGGCAAAAGAGTTTTTAGAAGGTATGTTGGAATAGAATCAAGTGTACAGGAGGAAGAATTAGATTTGATGATCAGTTTTTCAACCACAGATGTATTTGTCAGTAAAAAAGTGTCTAGCGCACAGCCTATCAAAGATGGAGTTGAATGGGAAGTGACAGTTGGAGAAAAAGATTGATAAATGTTATCATTTTTTTGTAAGAAAAAAGACTTTGAAAACTTTCACATAGATCAACAGAGCCAGTAATAGCTACAGAGGATGGTTTGACCAGTTTGTTTATCTCTGAGAAAAGAGTTTTAGGTTTGCACTTGGCTTTGTTGATAACAGTCGAAAGATAGTCAGAGCATGCAATGTTAAGTGCTTCTTTATATTTGACTACTGAATCTGAAAAGGCCATGGCATGGACAAGAAGGGAAGATTTTTTTGTAAAGTCTTTCAAGACGCCTACATTTTTTTTTCATAACTCTAAGCTTAGGGGTAAACCAAGGAGAGGAATGGATAGACGGGGCCGTTCTCGTAATTGATGGAGCAAGCTCATTCAAAACATTACAAATAGATTTATCATAGGTTGAAACTATCTCATCAGGACTCAGAAGATTGAGCAAGGAAGGAAGAGCACCCCCTGTGCAAAGTTACCTCCAGATGACGTAGTTTCAACGATGTGCTTGTCCGTCCTATGTCGGTATCAGGAGGGTGCAGACTGTGACGCCAGTCAACGTATTTTTTCACCGTCTACCGAACTTCCTGTATCGACTTCCACAGGACTTCTGTTTAAGGGCTAAATGTAGTCCAGATATGGTCGTTGTGGACGTCTCATTTTGGTCCCCTATGGGTGCAGACTGTAACGCCAGACGACGTCTTTTTTGTCGTCTAATGATCGTCCTGTACTAACGACCAGAGGACCTCTGTGTAAGGGCTAATTGTACTCCAAATGTGGTCATTGTGGACGTCCCATTTTGATACCTTAAAGGTGCAGACTGTGACGCCAAATGGCGTCTTATTTAGTCATCCAACAAACGTCCTGTATTAACGTCCATAGAATTTCTGTATAAGGGCTAATTATACTCTAAATGTGGTCATTGTGGACGTCCCATTTTGATACCTTAAAGGTGCAGACTGTGACGCCAAACGACGTCTTATTTAGTCGTCCAACAAACGTCCTGTATTAACGTCCATAGAATTTCTGTATAAGGGCTAATTATACTCCAAATGTGGTCATTGTGGACGTCCCATTTTGATACCTTAAAGGTGCAGACTGTGACGCCAAACGACGTCTTATTTATACGTCCAGCAAACGTCCTGTATTAACCCTCTGGGGACCAAAAACGCGCCCCCGCGTTTTGCTCGTTTTTTTTTAGCAATGCAAAATAAACTCAAAATGCTCTGTTAATTTTGATCTTTCATTTTCGTGTTATACATCAATCGATCCTGTTCAGTTTCTATTTTTTTTTCTGTATACTCACAATAAAAATAAAGTGTTTTGCTTTTTGCCAAATTAAGAAAAATTAACATGATGCGAGATCTGCACTCTCTCTGTCAGCGAACTCCAATTTGAAACGCGTTCGAAAATGATCTGTAACTCCGCGAAAATTCAGTCAAACAGGCAAACATACCCACGGGCATAAAGCTTGAGATCGCATCTTTTAAATTAAGGAATTTATATAAAAAACAAATATTCTCAGCTTCTTTAATCTGTATGAAAAGAGAGCGATTCCAGTCGAGCTCATTACGAGCTCATTAACTTTAATTCGTTCACGCCTACTCACGGAGCGCGCTATTCATTGTGCTTTGCAAAGGACAGCTTGGTAAAAGGCAGGACACACCTTGGAAATGCCCCCGTCCCACCCACTTTTTAAAACAAAGAAAATGTACTCCACGCTCCTTGTTTAGCAAAGAGCGTGTTTAGCAGTTGTATGTACAATAACATTACGATGTCCAGCAATCGATTTAAATAGTACATTGGGTATAATTTGGTATATGTTTGGTATAGGTTTGATATATGTTGTTTGTGGTGAGAATTTTCACGTGAATATGAGTACGTTTAAGCGGTCCAGTGGCATAAATTTTGCCCAGCGTGTCAGAGGTTCTGGGTTCTATCCGCACTCATACAGGTTTTTTTTTTTTTTTTTTTTCATCAAAACCGATTATGTTTATCAGTGGTTGTATATCAGGCAAGGATACGTTTGTATGCATTTTGTTTTGTAATTTCACCAGAACGAATAGAGAGTCTCCACAACGGATTGAAGCGCGCGTCCGAGTGAAGACTGTGCGCGAGCCACTAGACAACACAGTATCCGCGCCACTGATCACAGCGGCAACGAGCACTTTGATCACTTTATTTAAAAAACAACACATTTCAGTGCTAGATTGCCTCTTATTTAACAAACAAATTAAATGAATGCTCTGCTAGTTAACTGGAGATGTTTTATTTATTTGTATCGGTACATTCGTGCCGCGAGATGTTTCAAAAGTGGTGGTGACAATATCGACCTTAGTAAAAAGTGGTGACGCAAATTACGCCTATGCAGGCATGTAATGTTCACTTGTGTCTTCAGTTGAACAGGAACTGTTTTCAAAAATGGCACCAAGACATGTAACTGTATTCTCAAAACAATCGGATTGCTTTGATTTCACTACTTATATCCAACTTTCCGAACTTCCGCTACTAGCCTTAGCCTTAGCATAGCAAGCGTGGTCTGTGAGGATAGCGATCTGCCTTTACTTTTGTTTATTTTGCTCACATTTGATTTGCATAGAGCCCGCATCAACGGGGCATGAGCATTTACTGTGAGATACCTGCCTTTACTTTTGTTTATTTATCGCTCAGAATTGCTTTGTTTATAGCCGACTGATATTTTTTTTTATTTTGCTCACATTTGATTTGCTTAGAGCAAATTTAGAACATTGAGTTCCTCCACATAGAGGAATTACAATAAAACAGATTGAAAAACAGAACCTTTGAATCTCCTCTCATTCTTTGTTCAGGCTGCCTCACTTGATGGGCCATTAGCCATTGGGGGAGTGTCTATGTCACACCCCTGGTCTGAATCTCATTAATATTGATAGGCCATTACCACTCCCACGCATAAACCTCTTCTGACAAAAAAACAGTTTTACAAAGTTTAAATCAATGTATTGTTTTATGTGAACGATTAGGCAGGATGATTTTCACATTATTTTGAAGCCAGAACTCGAAGCGACAACATCCATTAGTCAAAAGTCTTGTGGACACATATTTAGTATGTGTTTTGTGGTCTTATTTCAGCAACTTTCATTTTTATTTTTTTGAATAACCACGCATAAACATTATTCTCTTAAAAATATAAACATGTACATACATGTTGCTCACATATTATGGTAGCCCCGTTTGTGCTATATAGAGTGAATTTACACCTTTGCCATTAACATGTTTATAAATAACTGAAAAAAAGCACAAATGTCAGGGCATGTCAAAACATCTCAAGGACCCTAAAAACACCTTGGTCCCCAGAGGGTTAAACCGAATGAAGAAGAAGAAGAATCAAGTGCATCAGTTTTGTTTTTCACTTTCAGCCAATCAGAGCTGCGGACGTTCTCATCCGACATCCATTGCAACTGAGCGAGGTCATTGTCAATCGCGTGAAAGCAGATTTGCAGGTTAGGAGGATACAATTTTTGATTTCCATTACACAAGAGTAGATGTTAAAACTTCATGCTGATTTGTACTCAGCTTTCGCCAAGATAAGCACCAACTAAGACATAGCTTTACAGTAACCTATGCTTCTCCATCCATTTACGCTTCTTTCCATATGGTGATGTAAATCTCCTCTGTCTAGTGTTAACACGCGTCAGCACACACAATGGCTGCAACCACAGTGCGGTCCCCCCATGACAACCGTCTGGATTCCCAGAGTCACCCCCCTCCGTCCCCCACTCAACTCAGCCCAGCTTACTGACCTCTACATCCCTCCTGCTGCTGAGACGTAACCACAATCTCTCCGCAACCCAACCATACGTGCCAACCCGTTTGACTAAGGCTGTCGAGCCCCACTGGTGCGTTAATATGCAGTTTCAGTGGCAACGGTTCCGTATGGCATACCACCTACCGCAAAACACAATATCTGCCCAACCACCCGTCATTCACGCAATATACACAGGAACGTAATGACTGTAAATACTATACAACCTATACAAATAAACCAACAGACTCTTCAAGTTTTCAAGAATTCTACGAAACCGTAGCATGGTGGCCTGTACACAGCCAGCTAGAATCTTTCCGTCTCAACCACAGCCAGTTGCTGCTCCTTTCTGCTGGTTCAGATAAGTTCTTTACTGTGCGATGCAACTCTTGGCCACTGAATCCGACGTCTCTGAGGAACCGGGTTGTTGAGTGTGCCACAAAACCTCGACAACCCACTTCCACTGGATAAACCTGGACTCTCCATCCTCGCTGTTCTGCTTCAGTGGCCAGATGAGCATACCGCAGTTTCTTCCTCTCATATGCCTCATCTACCGCATCCTCCCATGGCACTGTTAACTCTATCAGTTGAACAATGTGTGCTGATCCAGACCACAAAACAATATCTGGTCGTAGGTTAGTGGCAATCTCAGGTGGAAAAATAAGCCGTTGATCAAGATCAGCCAGCATCTTCCAGTCCCTAGCAGCTTCCAGTTGTCCTGGGCGAGAATTGGTGTTAGCACCTTTTCTTGGTGGTTGCTCGCCTGGGCGGAGGAATATTGTCTTCTGCGTGTAATGTTTTGCTAGAACCGGTGGCAACTTATTGGTCATACTACGCTTGCCTTCCAATGCTAAAGCCAAACATCGCAATACTTGGTCATGGCGCCAAGTAAACTGACCTTGGCTAAGAGCCACCTTACATACTGTCAAAATGTGCCGTAACCCTCTGGGGACCAGAAACGCGCCGGCGCGTTTTGCTTGTTTTTTTTCACATAGCAGAAAAATAGACTTAAAGTACTACCATCATTTTTGTTCATATAGAGTTAAGAAATATGAGAAAATAATCTGTTAAATGTCTACTTTTTTATGTGCCCACATACAATCGAAATAAAATATTGTGCTTTTGTAAAATAAAGAAAATAAACAGGGTGTGCGTTCTGCCTCTCAGTCACCGTGAACTTTTTTTCTGGAGCACGTCTCTAATCTTCAACAAAACTCAGCAAATACTATTCACCCAGCCATAAGCAATATATCTTTTAAATCATTTGAGTTTGTACTTTTAAATGATCCGATTCAAAACTAAAATAAATATTCTCCGTTTATGTCATCTATATAAAAAGAGAGACGTGTCAGCCGGTCTAATTATCTTCCTCTCAGCTCATTATTCTGGTAATGTGACACGCCCACGGAGAGCACGCGCTAATTCAAACGCAAATATGTGAAGCAACACATTGAGACGCGTTAACGCCCATAAACTCTGAAAACACACTATATTTTTTAGTCAGATTAATCTACTGTCGTCTTGCGCAGCTATATGAGGAACAATCCTGGGACATTTACCTACATCAGAACAAGTGCTGGTTTATTTTCACCACGAGGAGGAGCAACAGATTCAGCTGAGAAGTAAGTGTTTTATGCTTGTGCTTTGTTCTAATCGCGATATAGAATAACGTTAGTGTCTGTAAACGGAAAAATAGCATACCGTTTAAATGTGAATCATGTTTCTCTCTTGTGTGTGTGTGTGTGTGTGTGTGTGTGTGTGTGTGTGTGTGTGTGTGTGTGTGTGTGTGTGTGTGTGTGTGTGTGTGTGTGTGTGAATGAATGAATGAATGAATGAACACACAGATACGCACTGTTACAGACGAAATAAAATACAACATTTCGTTGACTAGTCTAAAATAGACATCAAATAAGCTTTTGTTAGGAGTTTCTGCTCATATGTTAAATATATACTATTTTTTGTCAATAAACTAATCAACTAAGATGTTATAGTGTATGTTCCAATGCAAGCTATATCAAAATAATGAATCCTCAACTTTGAAATATGTATGATCAAACTAAGACATTTATGGAAAAAGACTATTTTCTTTTCAAGATGTTTCCAACTCTAACTTTGAACTTTGAACTGAAATAAAACCATGTCTATATGGTGAAGGGTGTGTGATAGAAGTGTCCAGACGTATGCACCCTGTATTTTAAGATTTTTTATTCCTCTTTTTAGTCAACTTTAGCATGAGTGTGTTCACTTATTCTAAGCAGTGTGTGTGTGTGTGTGTGTGTGTACTTGTCTACCTATCTAAGTGGGGACCTTGGTGTCGTTACACACTCACCAACAGGGGACCGCCGAGGCAAGTGGGGACATTTTTCAAGTCCCCTGTTGGTTATGCTTTAAAACATGTTAAAATCAAGTAAAAAACGCTCTGGTTAATTTTGTAAATTTTTGACCAAGTGGGGACCTTCAAGTGTGTGTGTGTTTAAGCCCATACTCAGCAGCGCTCCTGTAGGCTGGAGCAGGAACTGCAATGGCCCATTAACACACGTCGTTCACACTTCTCTATTGTTTGAATGGCCAGAGAGGCTCTGAGACTGTAGAGCTGCTGTTTAACTGCTGCTTAGTTAAGGAACTTTGGGTAACTTTGTAATAACTGCATGCTATTAATCATGATTTAAGCATAGTGAACTGTTAATTCATCATTTATAAAGCAACAAAAGTATATATATATATAAATACAGAATGTGTGTATAAACACAATATAAATACAGCTATAAATGCTTTATTCTTGTTTTAAAAGCATATCTATAATGTGTTTAATAATTGTATTTTGTATTTTCATACTTTATTAATGATCAATTTATAATGTTTAAATGAAGTATAGCATTATTTACAAACCAGTTATTTAGGAGTTGTCAGTGGTTTAAAAGATCACTTACATACTGTATATACAGTATATATATATATATATATATATATATATATATATATATATATATATATAATAATGTTCACACAGGAATCAGGAAAGATTGCTTGAGGAAAGATCATTTAAAGGGTTAGTTCACCCCAAAATGAAAATTCAGATTTTCTCACCCTCATGTTGTTCCAACCCCGTAAGACTTTCGTTCATCTTCAGAACACGTCACACGTATCACACACACATGACCAGCATCGCCCAATAGTGAGCCTACGTGTGACGTTCAACCAGAAGCGCTGCGCTGTTACACTACGTGAAATATCACGGCCCACAGAGAAGGAGATGAATACTTGAATAAAGTCGTTATTTTTGTTTGTTTTTTGCGCACAGAAAGTATTCTCGTCGCTTGATAAACTTAAGATTGAGCCACTGTAGTCACTCGGACTATTTTAACAATTTCTTTAATAACTTTTTGGGTCGGCTAGTTTCAATCCCTTAGAAGCCTATGGAGGAGTGATCCAGCTCTCAGATTTAATCAAAAATATCTTAATTTGTGTTCCGAAGATGAACGAAAGTCTTACGGGGTTGAACAACATGAGGGAGAGTAATTACTGACAGAATATTAATTTTGGGGTGAACTATCCCTTTAAATCTACAACGGGGTAAAAATACAGACGGCCCGGCGGCAACAGTGCAGAAGACGAGAAGACGCCTCTTATCATTCTCAATATTATTTTTCTTATTTAACGCTCTCTCTTCATAGATACTTTCTATGCTTGGTTATGCAGTCCCTAACAATTTACTTGCCATTGTTATGTGTCATTGCACACACACATACATGTCTATATTACTAACAGAGCACTGTCGCTCTACACTGGCCAAGAGGGGACTTTCTGAACGATTTCTATCCAACCAACTGGGGACTCTGTGTGTGTGTGTGTGTGTGTGTGTGTGTGTGTGTGTGAACAGTGAAGTGACCTGGCAGTGAAATCTCTCTTCATTATGGAACTTATATAGTTACATTATATATCTTTTATATACATTATATGTATATATATAATGTTCACACAGGCATCAGATATCCCAATATGTATAGATAAACATATACAATATAATATTAAAAAGAGAATCAGTTTTCAAAAATTCAAAAAAAATTTTTTTGAGGAAAGACCATTTGAATCTGTTTTTCATTCAACGGGTAAAAAATACAGACAGCCCGGCGGCAACAGTTCAAAAGCAGAGGCGAGAAGACGCCTCTTATCATTCTTAATATTATTTTTCTTATTTAACGCTCTCTCTTCATAGATACTTTCTATACTTGGTTATGCAGTCCCTAACAATTTACTTGCCATTGTTATGTGTCATTGCACACACACACATACATGTCTATATTACTAACAGAGCACTGTCGCTCTACACTGGCCAAGAGGGGACTTTCTGAACGATTTCTATCCAACCAACTGGGGACTCTGTGTGTGTGTGTGTGTGTGTGTGTGTGTGTGTGTGTGTGTGTGTGAACAGTGAAGTGAACTGGCAGTGAAATCTGTCTTCATTATGTAACTTATATAGTTACATTATATATCTTTTATATACATTATATATATATATATATATATATATATATATATATATATATATATATATATATATATATATACACATTATATATATAATGTTCACACAGGCATCAGATATCCCAATATGCATAGATAAACATATACAATATAATATTAAAAAGAGAATGACCAAACCATCAGTTTTCAAAAATTCCCCCAAAAAATGTTTTGAGGAAAGACCATTTGAATCTGTTTTTCATTCAACGGGTAAAAAATACAGACAGCCCGGCGGCAACAGTTCAAAAGCAAAGGCGAGAAGACGCCTCTTATCATTCTCAATATTATTTTTCTTATTTAATGCTCTCTCTTCATAGATACTTTTTATACTTTGTTATGCAGTCCCTTTAGGGATTATGCCAGTAAATAGCTCCTTAAAGTAACCATTTCTATGATTTAATGCAGAATAATAATTTTATTAATCAAAATGAACTCGGTCGCCAGTCAGATGTAATGAACGATACCAGTTTGGCTGCTTTGTACATTTCTTGCCATCACAAACACTGTAAAGATTTTGGAGGTCACTGATTCTTGGGAATTTGTATAAAACAGGTTTTAATTTTGAAAATAAAAAGTTAGTTAAATTACAAAATCTGCAAGTATATCATTATAGACCAAGGTCTTGGGTGTTCAGCAATGTAACGGTGCAACCTCCTCATTTTATATTTTTTTCATAAAAGTTATTACTTTGTTTTTGTACCGTCAGACACAATAAAAAGCAAATTATTTTTTATTTATTTGGTCTAATATGTATTTAGAGTTTTTAAATCATTATCTGGCATTCTTAGTACACATATATGCTGTTAAATGTTGAATATTCACTTTTGTTAATTTGCTATACTGTTTCACGTGTACTCCTTTTAAAGATCTAACATTGTACAACGTTTACTTTAAGCCTAAATAGAAAAAAGTAATCTTTTTTTACTTAACAAAGTTCTAATACTTTTTTTAATACTAAGTTAAATACTAAGTTTTAATACTTATTCTTGTATTAAAAGAGACTATTAATTTAATAAATCAACAGCACTGAAGAAACATACTGTAAGCATATTCATTTAAAACAAATAAAACTCCCTCTGACGGTGGTGACTTTAGATCTGACGGTGGTGACAGTGGCCTCATTACAACATACATTTCCAAACTTTATACCACTCAAGTCAATGGCTTCTTGCTTAACAACTTTATTTAACTATTTGGTCCAAAACATTACAATCCTGGGCACTGTGATAAACATTTTTCAAGGAATATAAGGTACAATTAAGCAATATCATTATTGAAAGTACCCCATCCCCATATCATCAAATATCAAGTGGAGCCAATCTGCTTTTTGATCCTGAACTTGTTCCCATTGCTGCCATTTAACATGGTGAATGTTAGATTTGGTTAAATGTTGTCATGCCATTTTCATTTGGCTTTAGTCATTGTGACGTAAGCCAAATGAACATGGCATTATAGTGAATTGAGAGAGAGAGGGAAGGCACAGCTCATCCCATAGGGTTGGACGTTAGGCCGATGGTATAGTTCATCAATTGGTTATACCGCAGTTAGGTCCGGTCTAATTATTTAGAATCATTTATTATTTCCGATTGGCCGAGAGACGTCCTATGACACACTTTGAGTGAGGATATCTATGCGCATCCTCACTCGACCATAGAATCTTCACTGCGCACAGCTGATAATCACTCCGCCTTTCGCTTTAAAATGCGCAACGCAAACATTCCAAGTTCAAAGACAATGAAGTTGCGGAGCAAACCAAGCTGGTTGTTTGGAACAGATTTTTAGTGCGGGCGAAAATCAAAATGACCGTTAGAAAACATTTAATCGCTTCAAACGTGTTCAGATGAAAGTGGAACTGCTGTATAAAAGCAATATAGCGCTCGTGTTTGTGAGGATGTTCATGGATATCCTCACTCTCACTATATTGCTTAATAGCATGCAATGTAGGCCTGTATGGAAGAAATATAGGGGGAATTACATAAATAAAAATATTAAGGTTAATGAGGTTAATGAAACATTACAGGTCATATTGGTATTTAGTGTGATCAACAATTATATTCTAGCCTCCGTTGAGGACCATTTGGAGGTTTTTGTCACCACCGTCAGACAGAAAACCTGACGGTGGTGACGTCTGACGGTGGTGACAAAAACCTACTCTTTCACATGATATGCATAGAGTTGTTCACATTAGCCATCTTGTTTCCACTCTGTTGTTAGCTACTTCAGACCTCTTCTTAAAAAGTATACATTTATGTCATAATCTAATCTAATATTTTTTTTATACAAAAGAGACGGTGTTGACATGTTATGGTTGTGACAGTAGCAGTGTTTCAAAAAATATGAACAAGTTTAAGAGAAAATAGGAAATTCACGGGAGTTTGAGTGATCTTGAAGCATGCAGTAGAGCTGAAGGTTTGAAAATGGGGTCCTCAGGAATGTAATTGACCTTGTAGTTGCCTGATTTTATTGCTTTTTATAAATATCTGACGGTGGTGACGAACATGTGGGACACATTTTGAGCAACCACAAAATAATAGTAAATATTGTTCAAAACTTACTGTTTGTAATTGTTAATACATATTGCAATATACTCTTTCATGTGGTAAATATATTATTCAATTAAATTATTAATTTTTGTTTTTTTAATCAAGTTGGAATGATTTTCTCTTATCCGACGACAACTGATTTTGTAGGCAATGGGCCAGCATATAATCATTAAATTAATACAATAATAATATAATAATAAAAATAAAATAAAAATAATTTAATAATAAACGTGAATTTGTGAAAATGGTACGTCATTCCATTTCTCTATAGCACGCATTGTGTTTATCGTGCAATTTATACACGAAAAGGAGTGTTTATGTGCATATGATACGCATGGGGAGGTTTAGGGTAGGTTTAGTAGTGGTGTGGGTTACGCATGTATTATACGTTTGGTTAGGATTAGTGGTGTGGTGTGTGTGTGTGTGTGTATTATACGCAATAAAGTGCGTATCATATGCACGTAAAATACGAATTTTCACGTAAAAAGTGCACGATAAACACAATGCGTGCTATAGAGATGCATTTTCATGAGATCAGGCTGGTCAAGCACAAGCATATAACATGTTCACATGCGTACTTATGATCACATGTTCACACGTTCATGAGTATTACGTGTTCGCGGGTTTATTTTTTGACAAAGCGACATCAACTACTGGCCTGGCTTGCATAATACAGCCCTTTTAGTGTTTAAAGGGTTTGTTTGTAAACAATGTTGTAGTTGTATTTGACAATATTTTACATTTTACACGCAGTTTTGACTGATATGTGTAGTGTATTACTTTAGTTTGAAAATTACTTCAATTATCTTTTTAACTGTTAACTGGTTTCAATCTTATTTATGGATCAGAAAGTTTTTTGTCAGGATCGGTCATTTCTCCTCTTCTGTTGCTCACCTCCACGAGGATCGATCTTGGCGCCCTCCCTTTACTCGTTCTACATGCTACCATTGGGTTCTATTTTAATAAGACATGGTGTTTCCTTCCATTCTTATGCTGACGACACCCAAATATATATATATACCTATTGAGAGAAATGATCCGTCTGCATTCATTTCTCTTTTATTATGCTTAGATGAGGTTACATCTTGGCTTCCTCAAAACTTTTTGTCTTTAAATGAAGACAAAACTGAGGTGATAGTTTTCGGCCCCACTGATCATTTTAAGACCACCAGCATCGCTTTGAGGAGCTTCTCTGCATTCAGATCTACGCATGTGCGGGGTTTGGGTGTGCTTTTAGATGGGCCTTTAAAACGTGACAAACAAATAACTTCGGTAATTGTATCTAGTTTCAACTCAATAAAAGCAAGCAGAAATATCTCTTTAAGTTTAACACAAGTTAAACTGTACATGATCTAGACCAGCCTTTCTCAAACTTTTTTTAGTCGGGGCACCTTTCAAAAGTGCATAAAATCTCAAGGCACCCCAGTGTAAAATATAAATTAAAAACACTGCATAACCCAAATGTAAATGCAAATGTCCTGTTTATTTAGACAGAACAGTAATGAACAGAGCATAATACGAACTGTAAATAACAATAACAATAATAAT
The DNA here is from genome assembly GCA_026230005.1 of Gila orcuttii. Classification (NCBI taxonomy): domain Eukaryota; kingdom Metazoa; phylum Chordata; class Actinopteri; order Cypriniformes; family Leuciscidae; genus Gila; species Gila orcuttii. The sequence continues at coordinate 8,723,036 of JAPDVR010000007.1, read as the reverse complement.
AACAACTTTACAGGGCTATCACTTTTGTGAAAAAATTGTGAAAAATGAGACATAAACGTTCATTGAATCGATTGTAAAATCGATTTTCCATGTCTAAAGACGTTTCCATTTTCAGCGCCAAATATAGGCAAATCCACGGACAACTAACAGGCATTAGCACGAGCGTAAAGAGTGCGCGTGAGACGCACACAAGTCAGCAATATTTCTGATGATTTATTGGCATGAAGTTTCGTGCACAATGACAAACAGGAGTGCAAGATTCTCGAAAAACAATAAGCAGAGTGGACTGCCATAACATCAATGAAAAACATTACTGCAGGCTTCAACATGGCTGTGTTTACGATTAGAAATGTCAAACAAATTTCGCCTACGTAGGCGATTGTAGGCCGGATCTGTATCTGTATGCATGGGACTGTCTGAATACGGGCAGAATTCACATTTTTGTTGTAAAAAGAGACACGTTATGCAGAAGTATAGTATAGTTTGTATGTGTGTTTGTCAGAGCCTGCAGTTGCTGTGTGACGCGCGTTCGGTGTTGTTGCTATAACGCGGTGCTATGGGTTGCGTCACTTGCGTCAAGTTGTGTGTGTGTCTTGCTTCGGTCTTGTGAGACGGATTTTTATGGTTAATTTTATATATATATATATTTATCTAAAATGAATTTACAATTTTATTAATACGTTCATATGTTTAAAAAGAAGAATGTATTTATGTAAATTCAAATATATATATATATATATATATATATATATATATATATATATATATATATATATATATTAGCCTACGTAATTTTTTGGCGGCACGCAGGGCCGGTTCTAGACATTTGGAGGCCCTAGGCAATATTCATGTTGGAGGCCCCCCACCCCCAATAAAAAACTTTTGAAACAAATATGATTCCTAACCTTTTAATTTATACAACATTTAATTTTAAATGTTTTACTTACACAGTACATAAGTTTGGACACATTACTATTTTTAATGTTTTTGAAAGAAGTCTCTTATGCTCATCAAGCCTGGATTTATTTGATCAAAAATACAGAAAAATAATATATTATAAAAATGTAAAATAATGGTTTTCCTATTTTACTATACTTTAAAATATATTTCTGTGATGCAAAGCAGAATTTAGTGTCATGTGATCCTTCAGAAAACTTTATAATATTCTGATTTATTATCAAATGTTAGAAATGGTGCTTAATATTTATTTTATAACTTTTTTTCAGGATTTTTTTTGATTATTAAAAAGTTGTTTTAAAAAAGTCTTCACTATCACTTTTTATATATTTAACACATCCTTGCTGAATATTCCTGTTTTTTTTGTTTTTTTTTTTTTTATCAAATAAATGCAGGCTTGTAGAGCATAATAAAAAACTTCTTTCAAAAACATTAAAACTAGTAATTGGTCCAGACTTTTTAACCAGTAGGCTACTGTATGTGCATATTAATCAAACTTCATCTAAGATAATCTCTTTTTTGTTTAATGAAGATGTTATTGTTATTGTTATTTTGCGGTTTTATTCAATTTATTCACAGTTCCAGAAAACCACTTCAGTGATATATGCTTTTATCATTTTTTTCATAGCTGGTATGGGCAGGATTTTCCCCTCCCATTTAATCAATATTGACTGCAGATATTGTCATATTATTAATATAAGTAATATGATATTATGCATTGCATTGCTAGCTTAAATATGCTATACACAAATCAAGTGGACGAGAAAGACACGATCGCTACTGATTAGAAAAAAAAAATCTAAACTGATATTATTGGCGATATTATTGGCGTAAGTAGGCTGATGTCAGACATGGTATAATCTAATCATCAGGAGAATTTAGAAGATAGACCCATGAGATCCTTTATTTGAAACATTTAAAAATGTTGTAGTGTGTTGGCTTTTTAACTTTGAATACAAACGTCTTGACTTTTACTTTTGTAGCGTTTTTAGTCAGCTCCCGACGCGATGTTATTCATTGTACGCGCAAATTCAAAGCGTCACGTCTGGTCACGTTAATGACGCTCGCGCTCTTTTAAACTCGTAATAAAGCGGTGAATGATTTTTCCAGAAATGACGCTATTCTACAGTACAAGTTTATATTTAGAATACATTGCAATCACTCCAAAATAGATGACGACAACGCACACACCTGCATTACGAGCTGTGCTTCTTTGCGTGCCTATTTAGGCTTTTGCTACGCAGCACCTGATGGGCTGGCGTTAATGTGACGTAATGTAACAGTCTATGGTTAAGATAAACATCGTCACTATTTTAGTTAATTAATAAATATTGAAATAACTTGTAGGACATTTGTAAAAATTTTTATATTTTTTTTGTCCCTCTGTCTGGGCCCCATCCCGCCAATCGGGCCCTAGGCACGTGCCTAGTTTGCCTTTGCGTTAATCCGGCTCTGGCGGCACCCACTTTGAGAAAGGCTGATCTAGACTCTATATAAATAAAATGCAATCGCAGCAGTAAGTCAGGGGAATGCTTATATTTCTCCCTTTGGTTTCAATTTTGAACATGTTTCAGTTCTTTTAACAAGGTATACATTTTAATACAATTATAAAATGATATAACATGATTTGATACTGTATATTTGCAGCAATTACACATTGTTTACTTTACCAACAAAGCGGAGACCCTCTTTTCTGTAATGAAAGACCAATCTTATGGGTTGTGGTCCCTCATACATTGGCCAATATCAGTAAAAAAACAACAACAAAAAAACAACCTTGTTTCCCTTAGGGCTTAAATTACCCAGAATCTTTTATTACATCATTACATTTTTCCCCTGACTGACAGGTGATGCTTGTAACCCAATCATAATCCGTTAACCCACAACATTAGAATGTTATATTCTAATTAAATTAAATTAGAATATATTTATTTGTAAATACTTATCACTTTTTTCAAAGCTCTTCGCTCCGTTGTCTTAACCAACTTTCAGCTTCACTGCAGTTCATTTCACATTCAAAACGCATTAAAACTACCAAAACACATCATTCACGTCTCAAATTAAGTCATTATTCCAGAACACTAGTAAAGGTTTCACACAACAAACACAATAAAATAAAATAAAATAAAATAAAAAAACACAACAGGCAGCAATATGCACTATTTTCTGCTGTTCAATTCGTTACATGGTTCATGTTTACATGAAAGACTAAGACTTGTGTAGGTGTTTAGTTACATCTTCATTTTTCTAGATTCAGAATATGTTTCAATGTGGTATACGGTAGAAATATCTTATTCCTTTGTGTGTTGATAGGTTTTGAACTTAAATATAACAGTCTTGGAAATAATATGTAAGCATGTACAAATTGGCCTGTACAGTAAATCAAGTTCTGCTGGTCTTTGTGTTTAAGCGAGAAATGAATTCATGTAAATGGAAAGTTTAGCCGGAGACTGATCTTGTGATCACTGAGTGAAGAGTTTTGAGAAGGTGTTCAATGTTGTATTATGTTCAGAGTTTTGGCAGTGTTGTGTCTAATGACATATGTAGTTTGGAAGATGTAGTCACTGAATGCATTAATACAACTCTAAAAAAAACAAAAAAGAAAACAATCTGTAATAGCAGCTGCAAATGGAGCCTGATTTATCACTCAGAATTAGTGTTAAATACATTTACACAAACACATGTAGATCACTGTCTCTCTAGGGTCGTCACAGAAGACACAGAATGATCATATGTGCCCCACATCACACCAGGATATTCCACCCAAAACTGAAAATTCACTCATTAAATGTTCAACTGATGTTAAAAACAGAAACATTATATGGTAACCTCTACACATTCGGTGTTGTTACAGTGCTGCAAAAATGGCAGAAATTTTTCTTTATGAAATAGCAGACACAATACCACATATATATTTTTTTTTAAAGATCTAAATCAACTTCTAGGTTTGGGTGAAGTGAGAAAGTCACAGAGACAGAACTAAAAACCTAATGCATCAAATAAACTCTAAAAATAAAAGATATTCAAGACTGTGGTATAAATTATTGAATGATTTGACCATAACTCAGTGCTATCCTTGATATTTTAACATAGGCATTTCATGTGACTCTAGTGTGTGGATTGAGCACATCCCCCACAGTCATTTACATCTCAATGCAGGACGGCTTGAAGGTGTTTTAGGTGAACCGGCCTGAGAGCTCACAAAAACACACTTACCAATGTCCAAGAATCTGTGCAACTTCTCAAATAAACTACAATAAACTAGAGAAAACGCTGGGATTTACCCTTCCAAACATATTTTGTAACGTTTTCTTTTGTACAAATGTATTTAAAAAATAAATAAAAACAAGAATTACACTATCTACTGTTAACTGCAGTTTGTTACATTATCCATGTTTACAATACTGTACAAAATTATTCTTAATTTCCCCTAGCAACATTGCTGGGATCAGTCCCGGAATCGACCCGGTGTGAAATAAAGGCAGGATGAATGCCATGTCACATGTATTAACGGTATCTTTACAGGATGTTTGAACACACACTGATTCCAGAAAATCCCTGGTAGTGTGGATGAACAGAAATCAAAACATCCCGGGACGAATTATCAGTGTATTTTCTGGAATCTCGGTGTGAAAGGGGCTTATGTGACAAACTGTGGATCATTTATTATTGCTTTGGCAAAAAATTTATTCAAAGACATCTTTCAATTTACATGAATTTTTTTCTCACTTAACACAAACACTAACAGAACTTTATTTTCTATACATCTTCTATACATCTACATTCTCTAATCAAAACTGAAATTCAAAACCTAACACAACAAAACATGAATAAGACCAAAATGTGCAACATTTATATAGTAATACCATTTTGAAATATATTCTGAATCTGAAAAAAAAAAAAAAAAAAAAAAAATATATATATATATATATATATATATATATATATATATATATATATATATATTTAACTAAACACCTGCACAAGTGTTCGTGTTAGTCTCCGTTTAATCACCATCTGTACAAAAGGGGAAATTAAGAATAATTTTGTACAGTATTGTAAACATGGATAATGTAACAAACTGCAGTTAACAGTAGATAGTGTAATTCTTGTTTTTATTTTATTTTTTAAATACATTTGTACAAAAGAAAACGTTACAAAATATGTTTGGAAGGGTAAATCCCAGCGTTTTCTCTAGTTTATTGTAGTTTATTTGAGAAGTTGCACAGATTCTTGGACATTGGTAAGTGTGTTTTTGTGAGCTCTCAGGCCGGTTCACCTAAAACACCTTCAAGCCGTCCTGCATTGAGATGTAAATGACTGTGGGGGATGTGCTCAATCCACACACTAGAGTCACATGAAATGCCTATGTTAGAATATCAAGGATAGCACTGAGTTATGGTCAAATCATTCAATAATTTATACCACAGTCTTGAATATCTTTTATTTTTAGAGTTTATTTGATGCATTAGGTTTTTAGTTCTGTCTCTGTGACTTTCTCACTTCACCCAAACCTAGAAGTTGATTTAGATCTTTAAAAAAAAAAAAAAATGTGGTATTGTGTCTGCTATTTCATAAAGAAAAATTTCTGCCATTTTTGCAGCACTGTAACAACACCGAATGTGTAGAGGTTACCATATAATGTTTCTGTTTTTAACATCAGTTGAACATTTAATGAGTGAATTTTCAGTTTTGGGTGGAATATCCTGGTGTGATGTGGGGCACATATGATCATTCTGTGTCTTCTGTGACGACCCTAGAGAGACAGTGATCTACATGTGTTTGTGTAAATGTATTTAACACTAATTCTGAGTGATAAATCAGGCTCCATTTGCAGCTGCTATTACAGGTTGTTTTCTTTTTTGTTTTTTTTAGAGTTGTATTAATGCATTCAGTGACTACATCTTCCAAACTACATATGTCATTAGACACAACACTGCCAAAACTCTGAACATAATACAACATTGAACACCTTCTCAAAACTCTTCACTCAGTGATCACAAGATCAGTCTCCGGCTAAACTTTCCATTTACATGAATTCATTTCTCGCTTAAACACAAAGACCAGCAGAACTTGATTTACTGTACAGGCCAATTTGCACATGCTTACATATTATTTCCAAGACTGTTATATTTAAGTTCAAAACCTATCAACACACAAAGGAATAAGATATTTCTACCGTATACCACATTGAAACATATTCTGAATCTAGAAAAATGAAGATGTAACTAAACACCTACACAAGTCTTAGTCTTTCATGTAAACATGAACCATGTAACGAATTGAACAGCAGAAAATAGTGCATATTGCTGCCTGTTGTGTTTTTTTATTTTATTTTATTTTATTTTATTGTGTTTGTTGTGTGAAACCTTTACTAGTGTTCTGGAATAATGACTTAATTTGAGACGTGAATGATGTGTTTTGGTAGTTTTAATGCGTTTTGAATGTGAAATGAACTGCAGTGAAGCTGAAAGTTGGTTAAGACAACGGAGCGAAGAGCTTTGAAAAAAGTGATAAGTATTTACAAACAAATATATTCTAATTTAATTTAATTAGAATATAACATTCTAATGTTGTGGGTTAACGGATTATGATTGGGTTATAAGCATCACCTGTCAGTCAGGGGAAAAATGTAATGATGTAATAAAAGATTCTGGGTAATTTAAGCCCTAAGGGAAACAAGGTTGTTTTTTTGTTGTTGTTTTTTTACTGATATTGGCCAATGTATGAGGGACCACAACCCATAAGATTGGTCTTTCATTACAGAAAAGAGGGTCTCCGCTTTGTTGGTAAAGTAAACAATGTGTAATTGCTGCAAATATACAGTATCAAATCATGTTATATCATTTTATAATTGTATTAAAATGTATACCTTGTTAAAAGAACTGAAACATGTTCAAAATTGAAACCAAAGGGAGAAATATAAGCATTCCCCTGACTTACTGCTGCGATTGCATTTTATTTATATAGAGTCTAGATCAGCCTTTCTCAAAGTGGGTGCCGCCAGAGCCGGATTAACGCAAAGGCAAACTAGGCACGTGCCTAGGGCCCGATTGGCGGGATGGGGCCCAGACAGAGGGACAAAAAAAATATAAAAAATTTTACAAATGTCCTACAAGTTATTTCAATATTTATTAATTAACTAAAAATAGTGACGATGTTTATCTTAACCATAGACTGTTACATTACGTCACATTAACGCCAGCCCATCAGGTGCTGCGTAGCAAAAGCCTAAATAGGCACGCAAAGAAGCACAGCTCGTAATGCAGGTGTGTGCGTTGTCGTCATCTATTTTGGAGTGATTGCAATGTATTCTAAATATAAACTTGTACTGTAGAATAGCGTCATTTCTGGAAAAATCATTCACCGCTTTATTACGAGTTTAAAAGAGCGCGAGCGTCATTAACGTGACCAGACGTGACGCTTTGAATTTGCGCGTACAATGAATAACATCGCGTCGGGAGCTGACTAAAAACGCTACAAAAGTAAAAGTCAAGACGTTTGTATTCAAAGTTAAAAAGCCAACACACTACAACATTTTTAAATGTTTCAAATAAAGGATCTCATGGGTCTATCTTCTAAATTCTCCTGATGATTAGATTATACCATGTCTGACATCAGCCTACTTACGCCAATAATATCGCCAATAATATCAGTTTAGATTTTTTTTTTCTAATCAGTAGCGATCGTGTCTTTCTCGTCCACTTGATTTGTGTATAGCATATTTAAGCTAGCAATGCAATGCATAATATCATATTACTTATATTAATAATATGACAATATCTGCAGTCAATATTGATTAAATGGGAGGGGAAAATCCTGCCCATACCAGCTATGAAAAAAATGATAAAAGCATATATCACTGAAGTGGTTTTCTGGAACTGTGAATAAATTGAATAAAACCGCAAAATAACAATAACAATAACATCTTCATTAAACAAAAAAGAGATTATCTTAGATGAAGTTTGATTAATATGCACATACAGTAGCCTACTGGTTAAAAAGTCTGGACCAATTACTAGTTTTAATGTTTTTGAAAGAAGTTTTTTATTATGCTCTACAAGCCTGCATTTATTTGATAAAAAAAAAAAAAAAAAAAAAAAAACAGGAATATTCAGCAAGGATGTGTTAAATATATAAAAAGTGATAGTGAAGACTTTTTTAAAACAACTTTTTAATAATCAAAAAAAATCCTGAAAAAAAGTTATAAAATAAATATTAAGCACCATTTCTAACATTTGATAATAAATCAGAATATTATAAAGTTTTCTGAAGGATCACATGACACTAAATTCTGCTTTGCATCACAGAAATATATTTTAAAGTATAGTAAAATAGGAAAACCATTATTTTAAATTTTTATAATATATTATTTTTCTGTATTTTTGATCAAATAAATCCAGGCTTGATGAGCATAAGAGACTTCTTTCAAAAACATTAAAAATAGTAATGTGTCCAAACTTATGTACTGTGTAAGTAAAACATTTAAAATTAAATGTTGTATAAATTAAAAGGTTAGGAATCATATTTGTTTCAAAAGTTTTTTATTGGGGGTGGGGGGCCTCCAACATGAATATTGCCTAGGGCCTCCAAATGTCTAGAACCGGCCCTGCGTGCCGCCAAAAAATTACGTAGGCTAAATATATATATATATATATATATATATATATATATATATATATATATATATATTTGAATTTACATAAATACATTCTTCTTTTTAAACATATGAACGTATTAATAAAATTGTAAATTCATTTTAGATAAATATATATATATATAAAATTAACCATAAAAATCCGTCTCACAAGACCGAAGCAAGACACACACACAACTTGACGCAAGTGACGCAACCCATAGCACCGCGTTATAGCAACAACACCGAACGCGCGTCACACAGCAACTGCAGGCTCTGACAAACACACATACAAACTATACTATACTTCTGCATAACGTGTCTCTTTTTACAACAAAAATGTGAATTCTGCCCGTATTCAGACAGTCCCATGCATACAGATACAGATCCGGCCTACAATCGCCTACGTAGGCGAAATTTGTTTGACATTTCTAATCGTAAACACAGCCATGTTGAAGCCTGCAGTAATGTTTTTCATTGATGTTATGGCAGTCCACTCTGCTTATTGTTTTTCGAGAATCTTGCACTCCTGTTTGTCATTGTGCACGAAACTTCATGCCAATAAATCATCAGAAATATTGCTGACTTGTGTGCGTCTCACGCGCACTCTTTACGCTCGTGCTAATGCCTGTTAGTTGTCCGTGGATTTGCCTATATTTGGCGCTGAAAATGGAAACGTCTTTAGACATGGAAAATCGATTTTACAATCGATTCAATGAACGTTTATGTCTCATTTTTCACAATTTTTTCACAAAAGTGATAGCCCTGTAAAGTTGTTATTATTATTGTTATTGTTATTTACAGTTCGTATTATGCTCTGTTCATTACTGTTCTGTCTAAATAAACAGGACATTTGCATTTACATTTGGGTTATGCAGTGTTTTTAATTTATATTTTACACTGGGGTGCCTTGAGATTTTATGCACTTTTGAAAGGTGCCCCGACTAAAAAAAGTTTGAGAAAGGCTGGTCTAGATCATGTACAGTTTAACTTGTGTTAAACTTAAAGAGATATTTCTGCTTGCTTTTATTGAGTTGAAACTAGATACAATTACCGAAGTTATTTGTTTGTCACGTTTTAAAGGCCCATCTAAAAGCACACCCAAACCCCGCACATGCGTAGATCTGAATGCAGAGAAGCTCCTCAAAGCGATGCTGGTGGTCTTAAAATGATCAGTGGGGCCGAAAACTATCACCTCAGTTTTGTCTTCATTTAAAGACAAAAAGTTTTGAGGAAGCCAAGATGTAACCTCATCTAAGCATAATAAAAGAGAAATGAATGCAGACGGATCATTTCTCTCAATAGGTATATATATATATTTGGGTGTCGTCAGCATAAGAATGGAAGGAAACACCATGTCTTATTAAAATAGAACCCAATGGTAGCATGTAGAACGAGTAAAGGGAGGGCGCCAAGATCGATCCTCGTGGAGGTGAGCAACAGAAGAGGAGAAATGACCGATCCTGACAAAAAACTTTCTGATCCATAAATAAGATTGAAACCAGTTAACAGTTAAAAAGATAATTGAAGTAATTTTCAAACTAAAGTAATACACTACACATATCAGTCAAAACTGCGTGTAAAATGTAAAATATTGTCAAATACAACTACAACATTGTTTACAAACAAACCCTTTAAACACTAAAAGGGCTGTATTATGCAAGCCAGGCCAGTAGTTGATGTCGCTTTGTCAAAAAATAAACCCGCGAACACGTAATACTCATGAACGTGTGAACATGTGATCATAAGTACGCATGTGAACATGTTATATGCTTGTGCTTGACCAGCCTGATCTCATGAAAATGCATCTCTATAGCACGCATTGTGTTTATCGTGCACTTTTTACGTGAAAATTCGTATTTTACGTGCATATGATACGCACTTTATTGCGTATAATACACACACACACACACACCACACCACTAATCCTAACCAAACGTATAATACATGCGTAACCCACACCACTACTAAACCTACCCTAAACCTCCCCATGCGTATCATATGCACATAAACACTCCTTTTCGTGTATAAATTGCACGATAAACACAATGCGTGCTATAGAGAAATGGAATGACGTACCATTTTCACAAATTCACGTTTATTATTAAATTATTTTTATTTTATTTTTATTATTATATTATTATTGTATTAATTTAATGATTATATGCTGGCCCATTGCCTACAAAATCAGTTGTCGTCGGATAAGAGAAAATCATTCCAACTTGATTAAAAAAACAAAAATTAATAATTTAATTGAATAATATATTTACCACATGAAAGAGTATATTGCAATATGTATTAACAATTACAAACAGTAAGTTTTGAACAATATTTACTATTATTTTGTGGTTGCTCAAAATGTGTCCCACATGTTCGTCACCACCGTCAGATATTTATAAAAAGCAATAAAATCAGGCAACTACAAGGTCAATTACATTCCTGAGGACCCCATTTTCAAACCTTCAGCTCTACTGCATGCTTCAAGATCACTCAAACTCCCGTGAATTTCCTATTTTCTCTTAAACTTGTTCATATTTTTTGAAACACTGCTACTGTCACAACCATAACATGTCAACACCGTCTCTTTTGTATAAAAAAAATATTAGATTAGATTATGACATAAATGTATACTTTTTAAGAAGAGGTCTGAAGTAGCTAACAACAGAGTGGAAACAAGATGGCTAATGTGAACAACTCTATGCATATCATGTGAAAGAGTAGGTTTTTGTCACCACCGTCAGACGTCACCACCGTCAGGTTTTCTGTCTGACGGTGGTGACAAAAACCTCCAAATGGTCCTCAACGGAGGCTAGAATATAATTGTTGATCACACTAAATACCAATATGACCTGTAATGTTTCATTAACCTCATTAACCTTAATATTTTTATTTATGTAATTCCCCCTATATTTCTTCCATACAGGCCTACATTGCATGCTATTAAGCAATATAGTGAGAGTGAGGATATCCATGAACATCCTCACAAACACGAGCGCTATATTGCTTTTATACAGCAGTTCCACTTTCATCTGAACACGTTTGAAGCGATTAAATGTTTTCTAACGGTCATTTTGATTTTCGCCCGCACTAAAAATCTGTTCCAAACAACCAGCTTGGTTTGCTCCGCAACTTCATTGTCTTTGAACTTGGAATGTTTGCGTTGCGCATTTTAAAGCGAAAGGCGGAGTGATTATCAGCTGTGAGCAGTGAAGATTCTATGGTGGAGTGAGGATGCGCATAGATATCCTCACTCAAAGTGTGTCATAGGACGTCTCTCGGCCAATCGGAAATAATAAATGATTCTAAATAATTAGACCGGACCTAACTGCGGTATAACCAATTGATGAACTATACCATCGGCCTAACGTCCAACCCTATGGGATGAGCTGTGCCTTCCCTCTCTCTCTCAATTCACTATAATGCCATGTTCATTTGGCTTACGTCACAATGACTAAAGCCAAATGAAAATGGCATGACAACATTTAACCAAATCTAACATTCACCATGTTAAATGGCAGCAATGGGAACAAGTTCAGGATCAAAAAGCAGATTGGCTCCACTTGATATTTGATGATATGGGGATGGGGTACTTTCAATAATGATATTGCTTAATTGTACCTTATATTCCTTGAAAAATGTTTATCACAGTGCCCAGGATTGTAATGTTTTGGACCAAATAGTTAAATAAAGTTGTTAAGCAAGAAGCCATTGACTTGAGTGGTATAAAGTTTGGAAATGTATGTTGTAATGAGGCCACTGTCACCACCGTCAGATCTAAAGTCACCACCGTCAGAGGGAGTTTTATTTGTTTTAAATGAATATGCTTACAGTATGTTTCTTCAGTGCTGTTGATTTATTAAATTAATAGTCTCTTTTAATACAAGAATAAGTATTAAAACTTAGTATTTAACTTAGTATTAAAAAAAGTATTAGAACTTTGTTAAGTAAAAAAAGATTACTTTTTTCTATTTAGGCTTAAAGTAAACGTTGTACAATGTTAGATCTTTAAAAGGAGTACACGTGAAACAGTATAACAAATTAACAAAAGTGAATATTCAACATTTAACAGCATATATGTGTACTAAGAATGCCAGATAATGATTTAAAAACGTCTCGGTTACGGATGTAACCCTCGTTCCCTGAGTAGGGAACGGAGACGTTACGTCGAGTGACGGAGAATGGGGATTTCGCCTAGAAAGCCAATCATCTTCGAGTATTACAAAACGAGCCTATGGCAATGAAAATGCCATGGGTCTGCGGAATTTGCATAGCGTATCTCCGCCCCACCGCGTGGGTATAAAAGGAGGAACGCCGGCAAAGGCAGATCATGTCTTCGCTGAGGAGCCGAGACTGAACTCAGGCGTCTACCCAGCGGTACAGCGGAAGTGGCAGGGAGACGTAACGTCTCCGTTCCCTACTCAGGGAACGAGGGTTACATCAGTAACCGAGACGTTCCCTTTCGTAGTCACTCCGAGTTACGTCGAGTGACGGAGAATGGGGTCCCCGTATAATCACGCCACCTTCACAGCTGTCTTCCAGTGCCCTGCGAAAGTCTGATCCCCCTGTCGTGATACTGGCACGGACGAAGGAGTCCTACTTAACACAGGAATACCAAGGTACACTGGGGAGCATATCTCAGAGGAGATAGCCGCAGCATGCCTACCCGTAGGGAGGACTTAGAAATACGCATATGGCCGGAAGGCTTCATATGGAGGAACACTGGAGTAACCAGCCCGTGGGGTGGCAACTTTCAACTCCAGGGTGGCAAGGTGGCTTGCCGAGGGAAAGACACATGCTCAAAGAGGCTTACAGTGGACATACACATGTGGGGGTTACTCAAGGGAGGAACCAAGCACACGGAGGCACCTAGCCGACGCACAGGCAATAGACACTGGCGCCAGCGTCAACAGTGCTGGAGGAACTCAGGGCTTCAGAAGGGAAGGCTCACCTGAGGAGAATAACCGCACGTATCCAGTCCGTGGAGTGGAATGGCGAGCAAGCGAAGACACCTGAGCGGGTCCTGAACTAGCTGGTTGAAGCGAGTACATGGGAGGACACTGGCTCCACTCGGAGATTATAGAATCTGGCGAATGTGTTAGGTGTCGCCCAGCCTGCAGCTCTACAGATGTCTGCCAGCGAGGCGCCATGCGCTAGAGCCCAAGAGGAAGCCACACTCCGGGTGGAGTGGGCTGTCACACCAAGGGGGCACGGTCGGCCTTGCTGTTGGTAAGACAAAGCAATGGCGTCCACTATCCAGTGAGACAACCTCTGCTTTGAGAGAGCCTTTCCCTTCAGTCTCCCACCATAACAGACAAAGAGCTGGTCTGAGGTCCTGAAACACCGCGTCCTGTCTACGTAAGCGCGGAGAGCGCGTACTGGACAGAGCAGTGCCAAGGCTGGGTCTGCCTCCTCCAGGGGCAGCGCTTGCAGGTTCACCACCTGGTCCCGAAAGGGAGTGGTAGGAACCTTGGGCACATATCCAGGCCGGGGTCTCAGGATCACGTGAGAGTAAGCCGGCCCGAATTCCAGGCACGCTTCGTCAACGGAGAATGCGTGCAGGTCCCCTACCCTCTTAATGGAGGCCAGTGCAACCAGGAGCGCTGTCTTCATAGACAGGAACTTAAGCTCCACTGATTGCAGAGGCTCAAAGGGAGCCCTCTGCAGGGCATTTAACACCACTGAGAGGTCCCAAGAGGGAACGAGAGGAGGGCGAGGAGGATTCAGTCTCCTCGCTCCTCTCAGGAACCTGATGATCAGGTCGTGCCTTCCCAGAGACTTACCATCAACTGCTTTGTGATATGCAGCTATAGCGGCCACATACACCTTCAGGGTGGAGGGAGACAGCCTTCGCTCCAGCCCGTCTTGCAGGAAGGAAAGCACGACACTGATCAAGCATCTCCTGGGGTCTTCTCGGCGAGAAGAGCACCAGTTGACGAAGAGGTTCCACTTCAACGCATAGAGATGTCTCGTGGACGAAGCTCTAGCGGAAGTGATGGTAGCCGCCACCGCAGGTGGCAGGGTACTCAAACCTGCCTCGTCCCGTCCAGAGGCCACACGTGGAACCTCCAGAGATCGGGACGAGGGTGCCAAAGGGTGCCCCGTCTCTGAGAGAGGAGGTCCTCTCTCAGAGGAATTGGCCAAGGAGGTGCTGTCGCGAGGAGTACTAGTTCGGAGAACCAGGTCCTGGCGGGCCAGTACGGCGCAACCAAAGTGACCTGCTCCTCGTCCTCCTTGATCTTGCACAGAGTCCGTGCGAGAAGGCTCACTGGGGGAAACGCATATTTGCGTAGGCCCCGCGGCCAGCTGTGCGCCAGTGCATCCGTGCCGAGCGTGCCCTCGGACAGGGAGTAATACAGGGCGCAATGGGATGAGTCGTGGAAGGCAAACAGGTCTATCTGTGCGTCCCCGAACTGGTCCCAAATCAGCTGGACCGACTGGGGATGGAGTCGCCATTCGCCGGGGATAGGACGGAACCGAGACAGCTCGTCGGCTGCAAGGTTCCGAACGCCCGGAATGTAGATAGCACGAAGGGACCTCAGGTGCTTCTGACTCCATAAGAGGAGGTGGCGAGCGAGTTGCGACATACGGCGGGAGCGTAGACCACCTTGACGGTTGATGTACGCTACTGTTGCGGTATTGTCTGAACGGACTAGCACGTGTTGACCCTTGAGCAGCGTGTGGAAACGGTGCAGGGCAAGGCGTACTGCCAGCAACTCGAGGCAATTGACATGCAGAAGGCGCTGGGGTCCTGTCCAGGAGCCCGCGGCAGCATGTCCGTTGCACATGGCGCCCCAGCCCGTGGAAGAGGCATCTGTGGAGACAACAACATGCCTGGAAACTCGTTCTAGGGGGACTCCGGCCCGTAGAAAACTGAGGTTCCTCCACGGGGTGAAGAACTGACGGCAGGTCGGAGTCACTGGGACTCGGAGCATGCCGTGATGCCATGCCCACCTCGGGACTCGATCGCGAAGCCACAGCTGAAGCGGTCTCATATGAAGCAATCCGAGCGGCGTTGCCGCGGCTGCAGATGCCATATGCCCCAGGAGCCTCTGAAACAATTTCAGTGGGACCGCACTCTTGCCCTCGAACTGACGAAGACAAGTCAGCAGTGAGTGTGCGCGCTCGCTCGTAAGCTGCGCGGACATGGCGACCGAGTCGATCTCCATACCGAGAAAAGAGATCCTCTGCACGGGGCTGAGTTTGCTCTTCTCCCAGTTGACCCGAAGGCCCAGACGGGCTAGGTGCCGGAGCACAAGGTCTCTGTGTTCACAAACCTGAGCTCGAGAGTGGGCTAGAATCAGCCAGTCGTCGAGATAGTTCAGGATGCGAACCCCGTGTTCGCGTAGGGGAACAAGGGCTGCCTCGACGACCTTCGTAAAGACGCGAGGAGACAGAGCCAACCCGAATGGGAGAACCGCGTACTGATATGCCTGCCCCTCGAAAGCAAACCGAAGGAACGGTCTGTCTCGAGGTAAGATGGAGACATGAAAGTAGGCTTCCTTCAGGTCTATCGCTGCAAACCAATCCTGTGGCCGCACGCACTCGAAAATGCGTTTGGCCGTGAGCATCCTGAACGGCAGCCTGTGAAGGGAGCGGCTCAGGACGCGCAGGTCCAGGATCGGTCGTAACCCACTGGTTTTCTTGGGGACGATGAAGTACGGGCTGTAAAACCCCGACCTCATCTCGGCTGGAGGGACAGTCTCGATTGCACCCTTCGCCAGCAGGGTGGCAACCTCCGCTCGCATGATGGGGGCATTGCCACCGACCATAGTGAAGCGGACTCCGCTGAAACGGGGAGGAGACCGAGCGAACTGAATCGCATAGCCGCGCCTGATCGTTCGGGCGACCCAGCGGGACAGGCTGGGGAGCTCTAACCAAGCTGCCAGAAACTGAGCCAGCGGGGTCATGCGAACGACAGACGTCCCCCCGGAGGGGCAGCGAAGCGGAGTGACCGGCCCCGGCGAGGGTGGCATAGCGGCCCTGTGCGGGGGCGTGGTCAGGCTCCGCGCCATGACAGAGGAGACCAGGGAAGGACCAGCGTTCCACGGGGGTCTGCTCTGCCAGGGGGCTGGCGACAGAGGGGGACGAGAGCGGTGTGGTCCGAAGACGGCACGCACTGTCGTCTGCGCCCTCTGGAACAGAGGGGGACAGGAGTGGCGAGGCCCGGAGGCGGCGCACACTGCTGTCCGAGAACTCTGTGACAGAGGGGGATGAGAGCGGCGAGGCCCGGAGGCGTCGCACACTGTCAGCCGGCTCTGTGTGCTCAGTGATGGAAGTGTTGGTTCTTTCTTTAACAGTTTTAGGGTACTGCCCACCCGTGGGTGAGCAGCGGGAAAACAAAAGATTCTCCCCCGGCCCTCCGCCGGGGGAAGGAGGGGGCCTGCAACCACCTCCTGGGGAAGAACCGGACCATCACTGAGCAGCCCGTCTCAGGAGCGCCGCTTAGCCTGGCGTTTGGCGTTGGAGAGGGCTGGGGCGCCTTCCTGCGGCCTCCTCCACGACGCGGCCTGGGTGAAGGCTGCTGCTGGGGCCGTGCGGGAGGGGAGGGAGCGGCAGGAGGGCGCCCTCGGCGGCGAGCAGGCTGAGGCTTCTGAACCGACGGCTGGGTGGAGGCAGCAGCGGGCCGTCGGGGCAGAATATGTTTGATAGCCTCAGACTGCTTCTGTGCGGTCGAGAACTGCTGGGCAAAGTCCTCGACCGTTCCGCCAAAGAGGCCGGCCTGGGATATGGGGGCGTCGAGCAGACGAGAGCGCTCGGCGTCCCGCATATCAGCCAGGTTCAGCCACAGTTGACGCTCCTGGACCACCGAAGTGGCCATCACCTGACCCAGGGAGCGTGAGGCCTCTTTCGTCGCTCGGAGAGCGAGGTCAGTGGCGGCACGCAGCTCATCAAAGAGCCCTGGGTCAGTCCCGCCCTCGTGCATATCTCTGAGCAGCTGGGCCTGGTAGACCTGTAAGGTGCTCATCGCATGCAGAGTGGCGGCCGCCTGTCCTGCAGCCTTGTAAGACTTCGCCACGAGGGAGGACGAAAGCCTACAGGCCTTGGACGGGTGCTTAGGATTACCACGATATGAAGCACTCTGAGGACACAATTGCATCGCAACAGAGCGTTCAACCGGGGGAACCCCAGTGTACCCCCGGGCGACCGCCCCATCGAGGGGGGGAAAGGCGGAGAAAGCCGACGAACGTGCACGGGAGGTCAAGGGAGCCTTCCATGATTTCGTCAGCTCCTCATGCACTTCCGGGAAGAAAGGTATTGGGGTTGGCTGCGGCCGAGAGGCGGCAGCCGCGCCCAAAAACCAATCGTCCAGCCGCGAGCATCGGGCTCGAGTGGAACCCTCCACCCTGCCCCGAGCGCTCGCGGCTGGACGATTGGTTTTTGGGCGCGGCTGCCGCCTCTCGGCCGCAGCCAACCCCAATACCTTTCTTCCCGGCTCGGGAGAGCATGGCGGTCATCTCGGGATCTGATACGGGCAACGCTGGAACTCCAGAAGGAGGCAACGCAGCCGCATCGTCACTTCCCGATGACTCTTGCCCACCTTGTGATGCCGCGATCGACATCGAGTCATCCTCTGGAGCGCCGAATGAAATACGCGGGGCATCAACGGATGGACCCGGTAAAATCACCGCGGCGCTCGCGGGTTGCAACACTACAGAGGGGGGCGTGGTCCGAAGACGTGTCGTCGGATTTTTGTTCCACACCGTCACCCTCAAGTCACCCTGTCCACCAGCCGAAGTACCACCTCTCGAGGAGGGTGTAGATCGGGGTGTGGATGAGGGGACTCTCTCTCGAATGAGATCATTGAGTCTCGACCTTAGTGTTGCGATGGTCATGTTCCCACAGAAGGAACATGAGTCATCCACAAGCGCTGCTTTAGCGTGCTCTAAGCCCAGACACGCAAAGCAGCGATTGTGCCCATCAAAGGCAGACAGGAATCGACCGCACCCAGAAGAACACGGGCGAGACATCTTTAAAAAGACGTGCCACGTGCAGCTCTTTTAGAGAGGAAAAAAGCTCAGCGATGCTGAGGCGACCAGGGAGAAACACACCAACTGGCAGATCACTGCACAGACCGCAGGCAATGTGAACTCGCTGGATACCGCCGTCACACCAACACCGGAGAGCTCGCTCGTCTCGAAGAGAAGTCACTGATAACTCAGGATTTGGCTTGTGGAGTGAAGAGAGTTTCTTGGCTCCGAAGCGAAAACATGATCTGCCTTTGCCGGCGTTCCTCCTTTTATACCCACGCGGTGGGGCGGAGATACGCTATGCAAATTCCGCAGACCCATGGCATTTTCATTGCCATAGGCTCGTTTTGTAATACTCGAAGATGATTGGCTTTCTAGGCGAAATCCCCATTCTCCGTCACTCGACGTAACTCGGAGTGACTACGAAAGGGAACTCTAAATACATATTAGACCAGATAAATAAAAAATAATTTTGCAAAGTAATAACTTTTATGAAAAAAATACAAAATAAGGAGGTTGCACCGTTACATTGCTGAACAGCCAAGACCTTGGTCTATAATGATATACTTGCAGATTTTGTAATTTAACTAACTTTTTATTTTCAAAATTAAAACCTGTTTTATACAAATTCCCAAGAATCAGTGACCTCCAAAATCTTTACAGTGTTTGTGATGGCAAGAAATGTACAAAGCAGCCAAACTGGTATCGTTCATTACCATCTGATTGGCGACCGAGTTCATTTTGATTAATAAAATTATTATTCTGCATTAAATCATAGAAATGGTTACTTTAAGGAGCTATTTTCTGGCATAATCCCTAAAGGGACTGCATAACAAAGTATAAAAAGTATCTATGAAGAGAGAGCATTAAATAAGAAAAATAATATTAAGAATGATAAGAGGCGTCTTCTCGCCTCTGCTTTTGAACTGTTGCCGCCGGGCTGTCTGTATTTTTTACCCGTTGAATGAAAAACAGATTCAAATGGTCTTTCCTCAAAACATTTTTTGGGGGAATTTTTGAAAACTGATGGTTTGGTCATTCTCTTTTTAATATTATATTGTATATGTTTATCTATGCATATTGGGATATCTGATACCTGTGTGAACATTATATATATAATGTATATATATATATATATATATATATATATATATATATATATATATATATATATATATATATATATATATATATATATATAATGTATATAAAAGATATATAATGTAACTATATAAGTTACATAATGAAGACAGATTTCACTGCCAGTTCACTTCACTGTTCACACACACACACACACACACACACACACACACACACACACACACACACACACAGAGTCCCCAGTTGGTTGGATAGAAATCGTTCAGAAAGTCCCCTCTTGGCCAGTGTAGAGCGACAGTGCTCTGTTAGTAATATAGACATGTATGTGTGTGTGTGCAATGACACATAACAATGGCAAGTAAATTGTTAGGGACTGCATAACCAAGAATAGAAAGTATCTATGAAGAGAGAGCATTAAATAAGAAAAATAATATTGAGAATGATAAGAGGCGTCTTCTCGCCTCTGCTTTTGAACTGTTGCCGCCGGGCTGTCTCTATTTTTTACCTGTTATATGTAAAAACAGATTCAAATGGTCTTTCCTCAAAACATTTAATTTTTTTAATTTTTGATAACTGATGGTTTGGTCATTCTCTTTTTAATATTATATTGTATATGTTTATCTATGCATATTGTGATCTCTGATGTCTGTGTGAACATTATATATATATATATATATATATATATATATATATATATATATATATATATATATATATATATATATATATATATATATAATGTATATAAAATATATATAATGTAACTATATAAGTTACATAATGAAGACAGATTTCACTGCCAGTTCACTTCACTGTTCACACACACACACAGAGTCCCCAGTTGGTTGGATAGAAATCGTTCAGAAAGTCCCCTCTTGGCCAGTGTGGAGCGACAGTGCTCTGTTAGTAATATAGACATGTATGTGTGTGTGTGTGCAATGGCACATAACAATGGCAAGTAAATTGTTAGGGACTGCATAACCAAGTATAGAAAGTATCTATGAAGAAAGAATGACCAGATGCAGAAAGTCAGCTTAAAAGTTTTGAATTTGATCTTCAAGAAAGGTCCACTGATGAATGGTAAAGAATGACATATGTTTGGTTGCATTTAGATTGAGCACTGACTATCTCTGTACATCAACATCCTAGAAAAAAAAAAGGACATGCCTATTGAATGTTTTTAGAGTTGAAATTATGTTTTTGTTAATAGGCAGCCGATACGATCAGTCGCATTATTAATATCTTGGTGTTCTTGACATAAGCTTAAATGGGATATGTGGAACGGTCATATAGTGTAAGTATAATGCCACAACAGAGAATTAATTTCTTAAAGCAATAACTTTCCTGTAATGTCCACAACATAAAGCGTCTGATGATTTATACTGCTTTCATCGAAAGTGTTATGATATTCAGTACTATTTGTTAGTATGGAACTGCTACTGAGGTACAGAGAAAATTATTAAGAAAAGTGGTAACCATGGCAAGTAAATTGTTAGGGACTGCATAACCAAGCATAGAAAGTATCTCTGAAGAGAGAAAAATAATATTAAGAATGATAAGAGGCGTCTTCTCGCCTCTGCTTTTGAACTGTTGCCGCCGGGCTGTCTGTATTTTTTACCCGTTGAATGAAAAACAGATTCAAATGGTCTTTACTCAAAAAATGTAAATGTTTTCATTTTTGATAACAGCTGGTTTAGTCATTCTTTTTTTAATTGTACATTGTATATGTGTATCTGCATATTGTGATCTCTGATGCCCGCGTGAACATTATACAATTTTATATATATATTACATCACCTCTATATTAGAGGTGGGCATAGATTAATTTTTTTAATCTAGATTAATCTCACTGTAATCTTGGAATTAATCTAGATTAAAATGGCTCATTTGAATTCTGCCGAAGGCATTCAGAATATGTGTGCCACCCAAATAATGACTAAAAGTAAGTCTTTGAGAATAGTTTGCCTCGCGTAGGGATGTGAATTTCTGCCAAAAATGCTATTCGACAATCGAGGAGCAAAAGTCGAATATCGTAAAAAAAAAAAACTAATAAAAAACGCAGTAACGCACACTCACAATGACAGAAAGGGAGGCCAATTTCATCTTTAGCAATTTGTCATTAAACAAACTATTTATTAATTGAACAAGTAAAAATTTTTCGTCGTTTTTTTTAACATAGTAGGCTAATTGGAAATAAGAAAAAACAATAGAAGCACGACAGTCCGTTTTTGCATCGCCAAACCAGATGCTCGTTAGATAAAAAAATAATGTCATATGTCATAATGATTTTATGTGAACCTGCCTTGTTACCGGCAATAGCCTCCTTTTTAAACAAATTAGTTTCAATCAATGTAAACTATTCGTGTGACTATGCCACTGCACAATACACACACACATTACCGCGGGATGGCGGGTGTTCATAAACTGTGGACAATGGTAGCTTATTTAACCTGTTAACCTTTGCCAGTGCGCCGACGCTCTGAAGCGTTTTTTGTAGCCTATAAATTAATGTATATGTCCAAAAAACGGATAATGTCATACTTTTTAATCGTGGTGTAATAATCAGTTTGGTTGTAAAATGTATTACCTGAATGAAATTAAATCAAATGTACCGTCCTGTGGAATCATTCATTCACAGACAGCATACGAAGATGTTCAACTAATAAAGATCTTCATCGCTGGCAAAAATATGATGCATTTGCA